>JBBKCR010193924.1:0-13408 GCA_037577295.1 Ladigesia roloffi | reverse complement strand
CTGATCCTATCTATCCTCCTCACTCCCAAAGAGAACCTCAACATCTTGAGCTCTGCCACCTCCAGTTCTGCCTCCTGACTTTTCCTCATCACCACTGTCTCCAAACCGAACAACATCGCTGGTCTCACTACTGTCTTGTACATCTTTCCTTTCATTCTCGCTGAAACCCTTTTGTCACATCACACCTGACACTTTTCGCCACCCATTCCAACCTGCCTGCACACGATTCTTCACCTCTTTTCCAGTTTCTCCATTGCTTTGTACTGTAGACCCAAAGTACTTTCAGTGCTTATCTCCGCCTCTCCAGCCTTTCCTGTACCTGCACCCTGCAAACATCATTGTCCATGGAGACTCAGGAGTCTCCACAAAGACCTTCAGAGCCACTGTCTTTGAAATTATCATTTTGAATAATACAACTTTGCACTGCTGTGCTGTTGTGATGGTGATGTGGCACACATCTCACTCTTCATTATGCAAAATACTAACCTGACATAAGCCCTTTATGACAATTTGTATAAACCATCGCAAACATTAATTCAGGCTTACTTAAATGAATCTTTATAAATGCTCATGTAAGTAAGAATTTACATCAGTTGTCATGAAAGACTCATGAAGGTGTTATGTAGCCTAATGACACATTCATAAGCCTTTTGTGACAACTGTAAAATTTATACAGGCTTATTCTAGTAAATGTTACAAGTTTGGATTAAAAAAAAACCCGAACAAAATTAGTAGCATTTATGACAACTGATGAATAAACCTTAATTATTGTTTATACTGTGCTTGTTATAATAACCTTAATTCTTGTGTATATAGGTTTATAAGCACTAGCTCTGCTAGTTCGACTTGTGGGACATGGAGACATTAATGAGTAATAATGCGATAATATTGAACCAGAAATATTGCACATGTTGCATAAAACAGCCATTACACTTGTCCTTGGTGTTTGCTTGGGTGTGACAATTTGTTTGATTGAGAGTCTGACAGCAGCTGGATGAGAGACCTGCGGTATATCTCCTTAACACAGGGTGCAACAGAATGACACTGAAGAAGCTGCTCTCCCAAAAGAGACAAAAGCAGTCTTTATGACAAATGATGCTTGTTATAATAAGTCTTATTTAGTTTGTGTGTAGGTTTATGCCAGTTGTCATAAAAGGCATTGCTTATTTGTCAATTCTGAAGCTTTCAAAAACCGAGGTATTGTGGAAATGCCAGATATTATGTAACTGTGCTGAAGCATGAAAACATCACGAGCACATTTGCAAAGTGTTTCCTAAAGCTCCGAATGCTTTGTGTCACACAGGTGTAACCGACATTGGCACTATTCAAAACAACGTGAAAAAAGCCATTGGTGGAAAGTTTCCCCTTTACTGCCTGGGCTTCGGATTTGACGTGAACTTTGATTTCCTGGAAAAAATGTCCTTGGAAAACAACGGACTTGCTCGCAGGATCTACGAGGACTCAGATGCTGACCTCCAGCTGCAGGTGCGGTGGGGTGACACTCATGTGGTACCAATGACGTATATTTAGTTTTGACATTGGTGGGAGTTTAAAAACAGCAACTTTACAGCATCATTGTTATGTTTGCCAGGGCTTCTACGAGGAGGTGGCCACCCCTCTGTTGACTGATGTGAATTTGAATTACACTGGAGCAGCAAACCTCACCCAAACCACCTTCAGCCACTACTATAATGGCTCAGAGATCGTTGTGGCTGGACAAATCATGGACAACAACCTGGAGGCCTTCAAAACAGAAGTCGTCGCAATCTCAGTAAGACCGTCTCAGGCAAAATGTTCTCCTGTAGACTTCAGTGCTTGATGTTTGCATTTTTTGGGCATTCCTGTCAGACCTGAATGGCCTTCCTCTTTTCTTTAATGTATTTATTCTTTGCAGAAAAACAATAAAGTGAAATATGAGGACTCTGTGTCAGGGAAAGACCTTGTTGACGTTTTGCCCGAACATGAAAACTTCATCCAGCGACTCTGGGCCTACCTAACAGTGAAGCAGCTACTGGAGAAAGAGTGAGTACTAGCTCTTTATGTGTGAGAGGGTTGTTGGGCTGTCACAATATCTCAAAAATGGATTGCATGAGGAAGAAATATTGTTAAAACCTACTTTCTGAATCAGATTAGTGATTAATTTGTGGTTTGAATGATAAAGGTGGAATCTTCTTGTCATTAAAATTTGACTAAAATTATTACAGAAATCACTAGCTTAATGGGGCATACAAAGCAAAACCTAATTATTGCAACCTTTTGTTTTCCATTTGGGTCTCTACTGCACCTATAAACGTTCCAAGAACAAAAAAAATAAATTTGTTTTCTTTTACTCAACTGAAAGATGGTGGCAGGAATCATATGCTACCATGAGCCATTTTGACGGCTCCCTTATCCTGACGTCAGGATGAGGAAATTTGCATAGAACCACTCCTCACCTGTCGAGCCACCAACCCACTAGTTAAGCTGAAGATCCGCCATTTTGTTTGGCATGACCAGCAACAGCTTATTTGCATAAAAGTGACCGAGCCCTTAAACGGCTCATTTTGAAAGGTACTGAAATTTGCCCATAGACCTATTATTTCTTCCTTAAGAAAAGTTTGTGACTTTTTTCACATTCCATGGAAAAGAAAAGGGACAATGTTCTTGTGCATCTGGCATTTAAATTTTCCTATAGCATCCCGTAGTGCTGTTTTCATCATCATCATCATCATCATCATCATCATCATCATCATCATCATCATCATCATCACTATCATAACATAAATTCTGTGTGTCTTCTCCCATCATCTCTGTGCAGTAGCAAATGTGCCATATACACAGTAAAGCCTTTGGGAATGTGTGGAGCATCATAACTAGCTTAACAACTTTATTAAGTAGCAACTGATACTTGAAAGTGCTGAATGAATAAGCGATTGTTGTTGTTATGAAGTAATTATTTTCTTAATGTGTCAAAATTTCAGAGTGACCCTTAAAGACAAGGAAAAAGACGCAGCACAGAACGAGACCTTGTTCCTTTCTCTGAAGTATAAGTTTGTGACTCCTCTCACCTCTATGGTGGTCACCAAGCCCCAAGAAGAGACAACCCAGGTGGCTCATAAGCCCAAAGAAGGAGATCACGCTTACAGACCTGCTGACCGTTTACTAGCCTACCCCACAGGCCCTGGTAAGTAGAGTAGATTTGAACTCTCTTCTGTGAGAAAATGCACATTTTGGTTCCGCACTTGCTGTATTCGTAGTGGTTTGTTTAGTCTGCTGTGTGTTTTGCTCCCCAAGATTTATTTGTTATGTTGTGTCCCTGCTCTGCAACCCTAGCCATGACATCACATATTTTCACTCCAATATATCCTTTTAAGGTGACCTTACTATCCGCCCCATTTCCCCATACATAAGTGATGACTTGACCACAAAACTGAGTTTTTTTAAATAATTATTTTAAACAATCAATACTCTACCCCTGATCAACCAATCAAAGTTCTTAATACTTTTGCACTGCACCGTATATTAATGGATGTTTTTTTGACGCTGAAAGCATGCCAAAATGTTGAAAAATGCTACTATGAAATTTAAAATTTTAAAAAGAAAATAGACAAATAAACACACTATTGTAACAAGATAAACTGTAACACTGACACTGCTGTGTGTAAGATTTAATGTGCTGTACCAGCAGATCAGTAGTGCAAAATGACTTGTGACTTAAGGCGAGGAAAAAATAAATGCAATACAACGACAGCAGATGATGAGAGAGTGAGATTAAATTTTGTAACATTCAGTCATTTCACAGATTAATTGATGAAACTGTTGAGTTGCACAAATCCAGTTCTGAACAGAATGACTTAATGTTGTCACAGCTAGAAGGGATTTCCTGTTGCATTCAGTTTTACATTTAGAGGTAATGAGTAACTTTCTGTATGCTATGGCCTGCTAAGAAGGCGTGCATGGGGTGGTGGGTTTGTCCATGAGGCCGAGAAGCACCCTCAGCATTCTCCTCTCTGACACTTCCATCCAGTCTCTTAAATTTGACACTCAGGACAGAACCATCCTTTTTATTCATCTTTTTTAGCTTATTAGTATTAGGTGCCCTCACTGCACTGCCAATCACACACATAGTCAGTATTGTCCTACAGACATTGAAAGATCTGAGCCTCTTCAGCAGATAAAAATAAGATAAAATAAACCTTTATTAGTCCCACAAGCAGGACATTTGCAGAAAAAAGAGAGTCCAGAACCAGCACTAAACACTGTAGTGTCAGATTTAATTTAGCTAAGACTTAAGTTAAAAAAGTTACAAGAATAAGAAAGTAAAATAAGAAAGAAACTCAGAAATGAGCAGAGCTGTTGTAACCAGCTGCCACTCGTTGGGGGCGCCGGAACTAGCCTGCTCTGCCCCTTCTTGAAGACATTTGTTGGTATTCCTGGACCTGTCCAGTGTGCTACCCTCCCTCAACCACCCTGACATCAGACCCCCCAACATCAGTCCCACCATGGGTGTTGCATAAAGAGAAACAAAACACATTCAGCTGACCATTGAGTTGGGCTGGAGTTGCCATGGAGAAGATGACAAAATACTATCACAGTACATTATTTCTCCTGAAAGGAGATGAGTCTCTGCAGAGTCTCAAGCAGTTTTTCTCCCTCCTCTGTTATATATGCTGTTAACTTTTTGTTATGAATTTGATCAAATCCTAATTCAGCACTTTTTCTTCTCTGCAGTAGGAGATCCGGCTTTTGGTCGTGGTAGAGGTAATTTCTTCTATTTAAATGTGTTGATCTTTTAATTTCAGGTTTAAGGAAGTACCTAATTATACCAGAAGGTGGGCGGGGCACTCTAACTACCCAAAGAGAGAAGACAGTTAAACTGAGTGATAGTGGAGAGAAAGGACCATCATCCCCACCCAGAAGGGAGGGAGATGGCAGTTATATTGTATGATAGGGGAGAGGAAGAACCCCACCAGAGAGACAGAGAGAGAACACACACCTCAGAAAGCTGGACATCTTAAATAATTTAGTGTGAATTCAAAACCAGTCATGTGTTTCCTCCTGAAAGTCAAAGCAACAGATCATCTTCTTTTCTCCACAGGAATGGCTGGTGTACCTGGCCCAGTTGGTGGAGGTTGTTTGTTTCTCTTTCTCTCGTTTATTCCTTTCAGTTTTTCTATTAAGTTTAATGACAGATTTTGTATCTGATTAGTAATCAGCAAAATGTTTGTTCTTCTTTTTCTTTCTTCCCTTTAGGATATTCGTTTGCTAGTTTGCCAATCCCAGGTTCTCTGCTGTACTCATTTATTTACTGTTTTAAGTGTTCTTAATTAAAAATATTAAAAAATAATAGGTATTTATTATAGGTGGATTCAAAAGGCACACATGTAGATAAATATAAAAAAAGGTTATTGTATATAGTTATTATTATTATTGTTGTTGCTATTGTTATTATTATTACTATTATTATTATTATTATTATTATTATTATTATTATTATTATTATTATTATTATTGTCATTATTCTTGTTGTTATTTTTGTTGTTGTTCTTATTCGTGTGTGTTTGTGTGTCAGACTTAGCCCACAGTCCCTCTGCAGGTCAGGCTGTTGGTGGTATATATTATGGTACGGGTATTTTAACACCTCTATTCTAATTTTGTATTTGAATAACTACAAACATCTAACAATTCAGCATGCATACTGTTTCCGTTACTGGTTCTGTAACCGGATAGAGTAAACCTGAGTAAAACTCTTCTTAATTTTTTTCTTTCTTTAAAGTGTGTTTAAAATAGTGTGTTGAAAAATATAATGTGTTCTGTGTGAATTTGGCTCTATGGACATGTTTCTCATCATTTTTTAACACTTCTGCATTTTTACTTCGGTATTAAAATACTAACTATACTAATCAAAAAAGAAATCAGTTTTTAAAAATACATTAAAAATTTTTCACAGATGATGTAGATATGGACACTGAAGAAGGTAAGTGCTATTTTAACTTTTAATTTTACTATGATTGTTCCTAGTGTACGGATTTTGCTTTGTTGTGTAGTTTCAGAGTACTTGTTAAGCAAACTCGCATCTTTGGTCTTGCTAATTACAGAAGGAATAGTACTCGCTAAGAAATATCAATAAATACTTAAACTGCATGCTAACAATCAGAATTTGGCGTCACAGGGCGTTTTAAAGTGATATTGCAGTTGAAAAAAATATTTTTAATATTCCTTGTTATTAAGTGTCCGTGAAAATAAGTTTTTTACATACATTTGTAACTGTTTGTTAGAGTACATTTTTATGTACATTTTTAATGATTAATGTACATTTTTTGCAACGTAAATATTATTTTAACTTTAAAATGTTCCAAATCAGATTTTTCTGACTGATGTTAGATATGCATTCCAGTTTTTTCCAATTACATCAACTTTTTTAATTCAGAAAATTGTTAGTTTAGAATGTACTTTTAAGAAGTTTTTATTAACATGTCAGCACCAGTGTATCAGTATCTTCAGTGCAACGTCAAATATGAACACACAGTTGTACAGATACACTGTACTGTGTCAGTCAGTAGCCACTGATTCTTTCAAAATTGTCAGAGTAAGATTTTTATTATATTCCTTGCCATTAAATCCATCAAGTGGTGGTATAGCAACAGATAATGCATCCTAAGGAGAATAGGTCTAATTGCATTCTCCATCCTTTGTTCCTTCCACACATTTGAGATTTTAAATGGCATCGCTGCCTTTTGCCGATTTAACCAGTCATGCTGTCCATTGGAACAACAGGTACAGATGGTATTTGGAGCCCAAGATTTTCCCTGGGCACCCCATGGAGAGCCGAAGTACAGACTGCATGTCCTTTTAAGATCTGCTGTAACTGAACATAACATGCTTAGTCTATAATATCAGATAGAACGAAAAAATTAAGTAGCTTCATCACAAAAACTAGACTAGACACAAAAACAAATTACAGATTTGAAACCAGCACGGAAAGCAGTACAAAACCCACAAATGGAGATGAAAATGACCTGTTGATCCGTGTAATCGTTCTTTTGAAGACAATGCTATCTTAGTGTGTGCTACTGTGAAACCTTTTAAATATTCTTCTACTGTATAATTAATTTCAACTCTGTGGATGAACCAGACACATTGCTTCCATTCCTATCTAAATCAGTGAAAGGGCGGTCTCAGAACTCCTCTCTCGGAATGATCTCGATCCAAAACATGTTGGATATTAGAGTGGGCACTCCACTGAAATGACTCTGCTGTCACTGACTGAAGCTTTGAAATTTGGCCGGAGTGGCAGCTTAGTCTTTGGTTCTTATCCCCTCTTGACCTATCAGACTACCATATATCACAATATTAATTTATATATCTTCATTCCTCACCTAGTGCATTAGGAGAACCCCAGATGTCATGACAGATGGCCAGCTATTCTTTTCTGACTACATTGCTGCTGTCTTATCAGTTTGCATTATATAACATCAGAAATCAGGCCATTCCTGACTCAGTATGCCACATAATTCCTGATCCAGGCTATGGTTATATCTTATCCTGATTACTGCAAACCCACCTAGTGGGTTTCCTAGCTTGTACAAAAAGACACTTATTCAGTACATAGCAGCTCAGCTGTTCTGTAACAAACCTAAAAGTTCATTTGTCACACCACTTATAAATGACCTAATTGGCCTACAGAAATGTAGAATCCCTCTCTATTTTTTAAAACCTCTCCTGATGCTCTATCTGTTTTACATCACACTCGCTACATGTTTCTGCGCTACTCATTACTTAAAGATCACATAGAACTCTCCTCTGGCTCACACAGTTTGATCATAATGCACTGTAGATGAAAATGTAGATATGTTTACAATAAAATTACTGTTTTTAAGTACATTTATATCTTTTAATGTTTTGTTTTAAAAGGTTTAAATGGTATTTCCTTTTTTTGCAGAGAAATAATATTTTTTTCATTATGGTATGTCCCGGTCAGCTGCTTTTAAATATTTTCTGGGTAGTAATACAGTGTTGGTCCACCATTGCATAACCCTCACACATACATTCACATATTCCTGTTGTTTGTACCAGTCTTTGGTATTTTGGCCCTTGAGCCTTTTTTTAGTTCTGCATGTGTAAATAAAAGGTCGTGTTTGAGAAAATGGAATCCTGCGCCTGGCTTTGCTAACCCATGCTAAATTTCTGTTTTTGTGGAAACATTAACTTTTTTTATTCAGGTTTTTATTTTATTGATACATTTTTTATACCACATTTATTTTTTATATAAAAATGTCTGGTTTTGTATTAAGAATTTATGTCATATAATTTACTTTCTCTTTGTTAAACCAAAGCTCTGTGTGATGTGACTGATTTGGGTATTTCTTTTGCATTTTACAAGTCCTTTTCAAAACAAAAAAAACAACTGTCCTATTGTCATTGGTTTTACAGGTGTACAAGGTATTTTAAAATCAGCAGGGTCACGTTCGTCCATGCTACATCATGCAGGTATACCAAGCAACTGTTTGGTTCTAGTGAGACGTTTGCCATTTTGTCTTGTCAGCCATATATTTTTGTTTTATTGAAATATTTTATATCCTAACCTACTTTCTACTTTCAAAACATCACTCTCTCCTCTTCCATCTCTGCCACATACAAAACTCTCTTCTTCACTGAAAAGTTAATAAATTATTAATGGGTCACTCAGTGCCAACCCTTTTCCAACCATACCTATTTTGGTCAAAAGTGAAATATCCAAATTCCTTATTTATAGCCTTCCTACTACATGTCCGCTTGAATCTATCCATACATGGTTCTTCCAAGCCATCTCTTCCTCCCTTGGGCATACTATCATGAATGTGATTAATGCCTCACTAACCTCCAGAACATTCCCTACAACATGTACAACTTCTAGTACAACCATGTTTAAATTTTGCCTCAATGATTTCCTTGTTAGTGGGTCTCCCAGGTTACATGAACATATCAGTGTGGCTGTTTTTAACCCAAATCTTTAACCCAAATAGTGATGGCTTATAATAATAGCAAAATCAGAACAAAAATATTTATTAAAATTTTTTGTTGCATGACTGATTTTGGAATGGGACATTTTCTTTGGAATTTGTGAGTACTTTCTTTCCACAACATACGTCTAACTGTCCTTTTTACAGAACCATTGATGCCGGACATGCAAGCAAGGCCAGTGCCTTCAGGTACAGCGAGCACCTCTACAGAGAGCACTTCCCCTGTTAAATTCAGTCCCTCAGTTTGCTATTGTCACACTGTTCCTCAGGTCCTCAGATCCGTCAGTCTGGCTGACTTACCTCAGGGCAGCATACAGAACTGCAAATAGCTTATAGATTAATTGTCAACATGCAGCCAATATTATAGAATATTAATTTGTCCTACATTGTAAATAACTATTATAAATTATCATAGTTTTTATAGTTTAGAAATGTCCTCATTTATTTAAATTGTACATGATTGTTTTATTCATGTTTTGTTTTATGTAGAGGATGACTTTTCATTTAGTTTCGTAATTTAGTTTCACTTTCAGTTTTAGATTTCTTAATCAGGTAAAGTGTGATGTTATTTGGAAAATGACAAAGACCTCTACCGCCCTCTTTTTCTCTTATAGGGAACTTGGTGATATTTTTGGTCTCCTCCAGTAATCAGCCTGAGCCAATCTGTTATAATCTGCCTGCAGCTTCCAAAGTCCGTCTCTTGATGAACCCATCCTCAGGTGAGGCATTTAATTCCAGCCTATAATTAAAAAGCTGAATTTTACTGTTTGTTATACTGCTGGTTTCTGCAGGTTTACTAAAGTATTCTTTCCGTAAGAAAAAAATATTGTTCTACTTCAGGAGAAGTTAGCTGCTAGGGGGCAAAATTTTCAAAAAATTGTTTAGTATAAATTTATTTTATGACAAAGTGTGAACAGAGTAGGGGTGTGCAAAGCAGCCGCAGTTCGTATCTGTATTTGTATTTACTAAAAGGGAAAATTATTCGTATTCGCATTTGTATTTGTAGTCAAGTAAAATTAATAATGCTGTGCGCAAACTCCGAATCTTTTTCTGAACTTGAGCGTGTGACCGAGGGTTGGAAGCGGAGAGTCTCAACGAAACACATTTTTTTCAAAATACGTGATCCGATCACGATTAAGGGCTTGTTTTCGTGCTAGGAAAACATTTCGCATTTACGGGCTAGTAAACCGCTTTACTACCCATCAGGATTTTCATGGGCACTGTGCTTAATCACCAGTAACTGCGCTAACTGGTGACTCTTACAGTTAGGTTATGGTTAAGGTTAGGTTTAGGGTTAGGTTAAGGTTAAGGTTAAGCATAAGATTAAGGTTAAGGTTAGGGTTAGGTTATGGTTATGGTTATGGTTAATGTTAGGTTTAGGGTTATGTTAAGGTTAAGGTTAAGCATAAGGTTAGGGTTAGGTTATGGTTAAGGTTAGGGTTAGGGTTAGGTTTAAGTTTAGGTTAAGGTTAAGGTTAAGGTTAGGGTTAGGTTTAGGTTAGGGTTAAGGTTAGGTTATGGCTATGGTTATGGTTAGGGTTAGGGTTAGGGTTAGGTTTAAGTTTAGGTTTAGGTTTAGGTTTAGGTTTAGGTTTAGGTTAAGGTTAAGGTTAAGGTTAGGGTTATGTTTATTGGTTCGGCTCCACCCCTAGAACATAAATACAATTTGCCCCGGCTGGTATGATGTTATGCTAAATACATTTAAAGCAGTGAATTATTTGGTTTAACTGAAGTTCTAAAAACTGTGAAGGCTAATGCTAATGTAAGTGGGAGATCTTTCTAGCCAGTGTGCATCAGTATGTTCTGTGATGTTTTCCAGAATTCTCCATGAATGGTGAACTTGCGTTGTATGGAGGGAAAGGCTTCAAGCAAATTGTAGTTCATTACAAAACGGATCATAAATTGATTCTCAGCACCAGTGAGATCAACTACTCTGACGGTCAGAACCCTATGAAGTTCCTGTGGGGGCAGCCACCCACCAAGTTTGAGAAAGACAAGTGAGAATGATTAATTATATTTCATACTGAATTTTTTAAAGAAAGTATTAAATATTTCTATATTTTACTCTTTTTATATTTTACATTCATGTATTTAAGTATTGTTTAACTGATGAACATGTCCAAATACATGATCATCCAGTAGACTGCCCTTTAATGTTTTTGCCCCGCAATGGACTGGAAATTATTGTACACAAATGGTCAATGCCCCAAAAAGGGCCTGCTTATGTAGGCCAAAAAGAATCTGCATCTATTGAGCACAGTACAGTGATTTTACTATATTTTCCTTTACAAATAAATCGGCTTGTACCTGAGCTGAACTTGAAACATACCCAACTCATACACTACCCATACCAACCCGTACCCGACTCATACCCTACTCATAACGACCCACACCCTACCCATACCGAGCTGTACCCAAGTCGTACCCAAGCTGTACCAGAGAAAAACCCAGATCCAGATCCAAGAACTGGTTTTAGCAGACTGGTTTTAGACTGCATGAAATGATCATTATGTGGCATGATGCTGCGTAACTACTACCTATTGTTTACAAACTTGGAGCCATCATGGATATTTAATTTTTTAATTAATTATTTAATTTGAGTTCTTATATGTTTTAGGTTTTAAAATGTGAGTTTTATAAATGTAGGAAGTAACCAAACCTTTTCCACCCACAGCGTGTCTCTGATTCTAAGAACCAATGAATTTGACGTTGCAATGGGAAACGTGCGCGTTGTCTTCCTACTTCATAAGGTGGGTGGAGAGATGATTCTCTGGCCCACTGTTCGCCAACAACCCCAAGACAGTCAGGGCATTCTGGGTAAGTCCTATATTGTCTATATTCTCACTACACAAACTGCAGTGTGTCCGATTCAAAGTCAAAGTGAACTCAACCATTGACACATCTCCACCATTTATCACCATATACAATGGTGAAGCTCAGGTTCCTCAGTGTACATATAGTCTAACAGATATAAGACATCGTGCAGTAAGCAAAACAAAGTTGGATAGAATACGGTACGAGTAAGATTTAACCTGTTCTGGGTGTGGAAAGCCCTCTGTGCATTGTATTTAAGTATAAATATAAATAAAACTAAATGGGCAATTTATGTATATTGATATGTTTTGTTTATATTTATGTAAGTTTAGGTATATTTAAGTATGTTTGTGCATTCTTAAAGAATTGTGTGCACAGTATTAACAGTTAGGCGTAAAAACAAATCTAGACTAAGAATTGTTTACAGGAGCTCCTGTACACTATAAAGGGAGGGAGGTCAACTGAACCTCTTCATGTGACTTTTTACTACCACTAATATTATTTGAATCACAGTTAGGGCCTGTAGAGCAAATGAAAATTTGCTAGTGGTATGTGTAGATTAGTAGGCTACTTCACAATATAATTACGTAATAATATTGAGAAAACAGTAGAACATAATATTCAACATCCTTTAAAACTGTGTGCTAGTGTGCTATTTATTCTTGAGTAAATAATGATCCCAACTACAATCTCCCCACGCCAAACACAGACGTACACCCATTACACAAACAAGCACAGTGTAATTTTCAAATAATGCCAGTCAACATTCCATGCTTTAAAAAAATTATTATTATTAATATTATTGTTATTATTGTTTGAATTTATTTGTAATGATGGATATTTGTTGGAGTTTTTGTTAACATATAATAAATAAACTGGTCTCGAGGACTCGCTCTGAAATTACAAGTCCTCCTCCTTCTACTGTTGTCTGAGCCCGTGTCAAGACCGAGTCTTTGAAGAGTCAAGTCCGAGACAAGACCGAGGAAGCAGAAAATGGTCTTGAGACCGGTCTCGAGTCTGAGACTGGTCTCGAGTACTACAACACTAGTTTGTGCACTGTAAGAATTATGCAAACATTGTGAACGGTATTGACAGTATAACTAGGATGCACAGTGTAACAGTATCGCCTATAATAAACAGCAGGTACCTATTATGCAGGTATAAAAAGTCTATGGGCTTTACAAAAAATGTTTGTGAAGTTATTTGCACAAAATCACTCTCACATAAAGAGATATTACCAGATTTATTATTCACAGTTTCAAAAGGAGTCGTTTAAGGCTCTGTCCTTTTTATACCAATAAGCTGTTCCTGGCCATGCCCCACCCATTCCATGCCCCAGCCATTCCATGCCCCACCCATTCCATGCCCCACCCATTCCATGCCCCACCCATTCCATGCTTAAAGTGCGTGTTTAACTTCTGGATTTTACATTCAAATACATGTCCTTAAATCCAGTGAAAATATATTATCCTTTCTTTCCATCCCTTCAATCTGTGACAGTTGTGCTAGCCTGTATGTTGTCCAGTAGTGATGCGTGGGTCGGGTATTTTTCCAACCCGCGGGTCCCGCTTTTATGAAATTATTTGGCCCGCCCCAGCCCGCCCCGCACCACT
>JBBKCR010193913.1:0-13408 GCA_037577295.1 Ladigesia roloffi | reverse complement strand
CGTTTGTGTTCTGCTGAGGAAACAAAGTCACCTTCGACTTGGATGCCCTGGGGGTAAACAAATAAACATCAAATTTTAATTTTGGGGTGAACTATCCCTTTAACTAATGTTCTCTGATACTTTATTGAAGATGCACACTAAACGTGTAAGAACATATGCACTTACTTGGAGAAAGTTGAATTCATGCCTGGCATTTTGACAATTATGGCTGTTATTGCAGACTGGATTGTAAACAAATGATATTTTCCTCTGTGGCTCTCTACTCAGATGGAATTCAGCTTTAAATCCCAGTTGTGCCACATGCTGCCAACTGGAAGTCCAAAGGATTTGGTACTTAGAAGGCTCCTTTGAGTCCACTAATGGCAACTGAATTGATTTATTGTATTTATAAATTCACTAGGGTTTTATTGGTCAATATGTATGTCTTTAAGTTAATAAATATAAGGGCCAACTGTGCCCAACCTAGTTTTTATTCACTATAACGTTATCCCTTTTAGGTGTAATATTCCTTTAAATACAGAAGGGTGACATAATGCAGAATGATTCCTAAATAAATGTGTCTGTGAATAATTTGGAACAAGATATAGCCACATGTTAGAAGCAAAGACGGTATAAAATAAAAGATTGAATTAACTAAAAAAAAAAGAAAGGAAATATAGTCTGATTTATGTCCGGCAAGGAATGTCTAGATTTTCATTTCAGGATTATGACACCTAATGGTAGAACCATTTTTAACAGAAAATGTGTTTAACAGATTCATGGCCAAGTCACAATAGCATGACTGAGATGACTCGGTATGAAAATGCAAGGCTTCGAAGAAATGAGATTTTTGAAATTAGGCCCACACCGTATTCTGTTACTGTGGGGTCATTTGAGTTTTTGCTTTACCAAATCTCAGGTTAAGGAGTATTTTCTGGAGAAACTCTGTTCCTTCAGTTCAGTGTGGTAAGTAAGTGGACAGACAGTGTGTGTGAGCTTTGAGTGTGTATATTAATGGTCTGGTGGTAACAGACTCAGTAGAAACTGTATGTGTGTGTGTGTGTGTGTGCATGTGTGTGTGTGATTATGTGCATCTGAATCTGTGTCTATTATCTCTGAACTATTTTTATTTATTCAGTTTTAAAACTTTGGGAGCATCATGTCTTTCATACGTTTTAAGATTTTCAGTTCAGTAATCAGAATCAGAAAACTGTATTGATCCCAGCTGACAGTGCTTACATTATGACTACACAGTCACACAGATATGAAATATAAAGCCTTAATAAATCCAATAAACAATCTGCAGAAAAATCTCAGTGTGAAATACATTGCACGTGGTAGACTATTTCACATATTAGTAAAATAATAATGTAATTCTCCTAATGATAGTGATTTATACTCAATGAGAAATTGCGCAAAGAGCCATCAAATAACTTAGAGTCTATATACGGAAGACCAGCCTACTTTGACCACTCCTGTATGTGGCCAGAGAGTTCTTAGAAAAGTCCAGCTTATTGTCAATGTGAACTTCAAGGTATTCATAGTCCTGAAGATTCTCCACACCTACCCTCTTATCAAAAGAGAAATAACAGAACACTGGGATCTTCTCAGGTCCACTACCAGTTTTGTGTTGCTGATGTTGAGCCACAGTTGATTCAGCTCAGACCATTCAACAACACTGCCCACAGACAGTCCTGTATTCTGAGTCATCTACATGTCTGATACATCCGACTATAGACGAGTCTTCACGGAATCTCTACAGATAGCACTCCTCTGTGTTGCATGGCTCCCATGGGTCAGGGAATTTCTGGAATATCAGGGAATTTCAGTAAAGGCGCTTCCAGACACAGAATTTTATCATTTGTGTGCCAAGTCAAGGAATTATCAGGGAATTTTGTTAAAAGCTTATAGAGCAGTAGCGAAAACCAGATGTGTATTAATGGGTCGTGCTAGACAAGTTTAAATCATCACTGCACTTCTTCAGTAATCCACATCAAGCAGCTGTATAGCATGTAGAGCTGCTTTGTTCAGAATGGTCCATTTTACTGTGGTAATTTCTAGATAAAAAGATGTAGAGTATGTCAGAGATGAAGTTTTGGTATTGTCCATTCAACACGCAAAAATGTCTATGTTCAGCAGTAACGACAATGTGTTCTTTATCCCATTTAAATGCCCTTTTCTACTCAGAATCCAAAGGTTATGTTGGACATTTCTTTATATGGCATGTCATGCAAATTGAGCTTTTTGATCAGGGAAAGTCATGGAAAAAACAGGGAATTTTAAGTCTGATTTAGGGTGGGAACCCTGGTGTTGTACAGGACGACAGATGTGTTTAAGCTGAGAAGGTACAGTGATAGAACTTTTCTTTGAGGAGATACATTCACTACACAGCAGTCTGTCATGCATATAGCCAGGGCAGTTGGTTGCCTAATAGCACCCCTGAGGTATCCTTGAGCAAGGTACCATCCCTGCTGCTCAATGGGTGCTGTGTTCCAGGATGTCCACTGCTTTACTTGGCATATGAGTTTTACTTACTGTACATCCACCTTGCCACATGTACTGTGGCCTATCAGTCAGGTAGTCCATAATCAAAGCAACTACAGAAGCATGAACCTGCATAATACACAGCTTACTCCCCCAACAGGCTGGCTGAATGGTGTTGAAGGCACTGAAGAATTCGAAAATCATGATCCTCAGGGAAGCACTTGTAACCAACTTATTTTCAGTTGTTTTTTGGTACTGTAAACCAATTCTTAACATTAGAATGACAGCTAACTGGCTATACCTATAACAGTGGCATGTGCCAATTTACACAGTGCCCAGTTTCGAACAAGACACATGTTGACATGACCACTGCTGCAGTGTTCGGGTGTTTAGTCTTGCAACCTGCCAGCAAACATCCACACAAGCTGCAGCCAGCAGACACAGCAAGTGTCGAATGGAGTTCGACCCAGAGTCCATCGAATAGCGCCGGTCTGCATATCAGAATCAGAATCAGAATCGCGTTAATTGGCCGAGTATGTCAGTGAAAACACATACAAGGAATTTGATTCTGGTCGATGGTGTTTCTTAAATACAACAGTATTAAACAACAATATGTAAAAATGTGTGTGTACATTTGCCTACACCACACCCACATGTCTCTTACAGAGCATACTTGCTGCTCCAATAGACCATTAGACCCGATTCTGATTCTGGACCTGATAAAACTTCGTCCGTTGATGCTGTCAGAGGTTAAAGGGGGAGGTCTGCCGGGACCTTTTTTAGTTTAAGCCCAAATTCACATTTATTTCACGTATTGTTACTTTCTTCCGTTATTTATTTAATGTAAAATTGCTAATGGTTTTATAGTTAACAAATCGGTTGCCTGTTTGGTTTGAATCATTCTGAAGTTTGTTTGTCATTTAAACAGTTGCCTTAAACAGTTTATTTTTACTTTTGTGGAACGAGGGTACTGGTTAAGCAGAACCGGAAAAGAACCTGAATCAATTAAGAAGTACCGAGTTCGGACTTTGGAATAAATAAAAAAAATCAAAGGATATCCCTCCCTAGGAGTCTCTCGAGGACCTTCAGGCTGTGAGAGGTGAGTGTAACTGGCCTGTACTCCGATGGGGCACTGGGATGCACCTTCTTCAGTACAGGAGCCAGACACAATGTTTTCCCAGGGCAGGTACTTTCTTTGTTGAGGCTGAAGTTGAAGGTCCTGAACATTATTCCACATAGATGGGACATACACAAGTTGAATACTAGTGGGCTTATGCCCCCTGGGCCCGATGCCTTGGCAGGATGGAGTCTGCATAGTTCTCTCCTCACTTGGTCCTCAGTGATGGTGATGGGCAGTCCATGGTTGCCAGAGTCATAATTTGCATGAGGAGAGATGGTGGATCGTCTAGCTAGTAAGATGGTGGCAGAAGGAGAGAGGAAGCATAGAGAGTCACATTCTGGCATAACACTGATGGAGAAAGCCGGAGCACTGCATCCCATGCGGGTCATGCTGGACCTAGAGATAATATGAAGCCTGCCGTCAAACCTGTTATAATAACAGGTTAAACTCATTGACCCTCTCCTTATCTCCATCAATCCCCTGGGTTCTGGTCTTGAAGCCTGTGCTTGTATTCATGCCCCTCCACACATAACTGCTGTTTTTCTGTTGCAACCTTTGCTCCAGCTTTCTCCTGTAGCCATCCCTTCCCTCTTTAACTCCCCAGACAAGCGCCTCTGTGCCTCCTTGGCTGCCCCCCTGTCACCTGACCTCAATACTTCCTTCTTCTCATACAGGAAGGCTTTGATGCCTTAGGTGACCCATGACTTGTTGTTGGGGAAGCAGCGTATAGATTTCACTGGCACAGTGTTATCAGCACAGAAGTTGGTGTACTCTGTGACACGGTCTGTTGTATTTGAAGCGGAGAGAAACAGAGCAGTCCAGTCACCTGACCCCTACGTTTTTACCCCGTCAAAGGGCTCTTGAAGGAGTGGGTGTGCAGTTTCAGGTTGATAAGATGGTGGAACATCCTGTAGGCACATTTTATCTTTGAGGAACATCTGGAAAAAAATTATTTATACAAGTCTAAGCTAGTTGTCATTCATTCATGAAGAATTCTTGTGTTATTGATGAGTAATGAGGGTGTACTTACACTCACTGCCCAAACACCTACCTTATAGACACGTGGTCACAATTGTGGACTGTCCAGAAGGTCCAAAGACCACTTTTTTATGTGCGATTTTTAGATCTACAGTGACGGTGGCCCATCTGTAGCTGACGTTTTTGTGCACCATGTATGAATGTAGAATGTAGAGTGAATGCTCTCCCCCTTTAGAACTTATTCAGACAACGATTGCACCATTGGCATGCTAGTTCTTAGTAAGTGTGGTGTGGTGCTTTGTATCAGTGACACAATGTGGCGTGTATTTAGCATAATGTGCAGTAAAACTTTTAGTTTCTGTAACAAATGTTTTCATGCATGAAATAAAATTTCTTAGTTTTTTATATGTTATTACAACCCAAGAGAACAAATGCTAGTTTCAAAGAAATATCTAAATCTCCCAGCCCTTTTTAATATGATATAGAGAGAGAAATATAGATAGAGAGAGGGAGGCCTTACAGAGTACTTTGTGTCACTAAATACAGATTTGCTTCTCCTCAGTGCTGTGCTGGCTTTAGATCTCAACGCTCGTCCAAGCAAAGCTGGCAAAGAACAAACCTGTAATCAAACAGCAGTTCACTAAAGGCATGAATTCTATGTATAACTGTTGTGTTTATATTCTTTAAAATGGAAAATAAGCACGACAGCCTTTTAATCTACAAATCCTGGACTGGCAAAAGAAGCTGCGGAGCTGAATGCACCCATATTAAAACTCAGATATATCTCATAATAAAACTTTGAGTTGCCTGGGTGACTTCTTTATTAGATTTCCGTCTCCAGCAGAAGGTTGCCATTGCCTTATTACTGTTACACCATGTGTAGAAATGAATAGTATCTGGTGACATTCGCCTCGGTGCCAAAATGCACGGTCCACCTGCGGCAGAACAATTGCTTTTCACAATTTGGTGAGATGGAGAAGACTTTTCATGCTGTAAAGGTCATCAAAGTTCATGACGAATAAGCTGGAATCATTACATTACTATTATTGGACCAATTTGGAACAGGTTTGTTGCCTGTTTGTCATATTTTATTGTCTAAAGCAACTTTCCTGAAGTTCTTCTGTTAGCCTGGCACCTTTCACATTTGCACTTTTTTCACAGAGAAACTGAGCAAACAGAGAGGGCTGAGGCTGTAATAACACTGTAATAGTACTGTATGAGCCATTAGGGGAGTTTTCCCTGCCGCTACATCTTAATACCAGTAGGACCTTCTGGGAATGATGTGTGTAATGTGTTGACATTAGCAGGCATTGCTTCATGGCTTACACAATACTGTGGATTCACAAGCTAAACTAAAGCTGAATGTGAAAACAGATACCAGACAACAAACAGGAAATAAAACAAAGGTTTGGACGCATTTACTTTTTCATTTTCTTTATTTTCACCATTTTCCATTTTAACGAAAGGCTCAGAACTGTGAAATCATTAACATATGTTTGATAGGATCAGCAGAGCCCTCATTAGCTTCAGCTGTTGTCTCATTGTTACTTTTCTAACCGTACATAGTTGATTTCACCATAGCTGGCTGATTTTACTCAACTGATTTGAATAAAACCTTGTCCTCATCATGTTGACATTCCTGTAAAACTGTTGACATAAATCGTGTCAAATGTGACAGATTTTAGCCTGGTTTACTCGTGTACAGTGCAGTGTATCAGACTCTCCCTGAGAAACCCAAAGCTTGCTTATTTCTGAGTCACATCCAGAGACTCGAGACTCGACTCAGACTCAAAACCTAGAGCAGGGGTGTCAAGCTCGGGTCCTGGAGGGCCGGTGTCAAGCACAGTTTGATGGTTCTCCTCCTCAAACACATTCACTAAACCTGACAATTGACTGGCGAGGTGAAACAGGTGTTTCTTAGCCGAGAAAATTCGACACCAATGCCCTAGAGATGCAAGATTTGACTTTGACTCTAAAGACCCAAAGCTTGACTCTGACTCAAACCCAAATGAACGAAATTTGACTCAGATTCACAACCCAGAGATCCAAGAACTGCCTCGGACTCACACTACATACCTCCTCACACAAACCATAAAGACTCGAGACTGGATTCTGACTCACACCCAAATTTGGCCAAGATTAACACTCCCCGCAACTCGACAAGCAACTCAAACCCCATAGACTCTCTCTCGCATCTCACAGACTTGACACTAGACTCAGACTTTCAATCCAGATGCTCAAGATTCAACTCAGACTCATATGAAATGGTTTTGGACATTTCTGAGGTGACAGGGTGTTGCCTGAACCTGCTTCAGGACAGTGACGCTACTCAGTGACAGCGAGGTAGAGACGAGAGGCTTTATCTGAAGATAAACCTTTAAGTTTCATTGACTAAATGATAAGGCACACAGGTGACAAACTTGACTCTTGGCAATAATTAGCAAACCTTGCAGTAGTAAATACAAAATACCCCACTTTTAAAATGGATTAGTCAATAATGACCATAAAGTTCCAGATAAACAATAAATGGAGGATCATATGATCAAAACTAACAAAAAAAGCCTCCCAAAACGTGCTGATGTCTACAAAACATCTGTCAGTTGACTGGTAGGGCAGATGTTCAGAGCAAGAGCAGATGTTTGGCACACATACGTATCGGCATACATAAACACGCATGGACACACACACCCTGACACACACAAACTCACTTAACTCTTCAGTAAGCGTGCTTTCCGATCTCATGTTTCATTCAGAGTTCACCACAGCCAAGAGAAACACATTTAATAAATCATTGATAGTATTAGAAGACCATAAACAGGCACGGAGTCTCACTGGTGATGGCAACATCACAGATGAACATCATCACATATACTTAAATGATAAAAAATCACTCTACTCTACATCTATACTTGTCTTCCAGGACACAAACACACACACACACACACAGATACACACACGTACATACACACATGATCTGTCAGAACTTTACAGGAGATGAAAATATGGAGATGCTGTTTATACATCTAGGTAAGTTAATGTAGGAAAATGGAAAATGATCTAAATGTAAAGAAAATTGGAACCATTGCATTAAAAAGCCAAACCATTGCAGAAAAGCCGAACCATTGCATTAAAAAGTTTGAGTAAAAATAATTTACAGTACAGCGCTTACTTGCCCTCCCAGGATTTATATGCAACCACAGGGTCCATTTTTCATCCGGATCTGCTGGCTCCAGCTCAGGGCTTTTAGGCTTTGGCAGGCAGGACCGTGGAGCTGGCCAGCCACCAGAGGTGATGACCATGAGAATGTTTTTTTCACGTTTTGGCTTGGTGTGTGTTGTCAGACCCCACAATACTGTAGCCAACAAATGACTCAGAGAGGCCATGACACTCACACTACGATCTGTCTAAAACATACTGTACGTTTTCATACTAATGCCAATGAGGCAAAGGTCCGGCGTAGTGCTGTGTTGGAATAAGCGATGTTGTCATGCTGCGAGGCCTCGTTCAAGTCCGTACACTTGACTGAGCTCTTTAGTACTACACGTAAATTAAAGATTACATGAGATAATTGGTTTTTTTTCATTGATTTAGTGTATGCTTTGCAAAATGGTATCTTCATCTGTAGTAACCTATCAAGAAGAAGAGCCAGCATCATTGCCAAGATACTCTTGGATGCTTGAAATCAAATTTACAGTCCGCTCCCTCCACCTCACCCTTAATGCTGCCGATCAGCCAAGTGTCTAAAATGTTTTTGTTTTTTTGTTTTTGCACTGAAGCTGTGAGGATAATGTGGCTTAATATTAGAAACATATAACCCACCAATAAGCAGCACATGCTTGTGTCACAGTCGAAAGCGCGAGCTTCCAACTGCGATTTACCTCGAGGTTTCTCGGGCAGGAAACGGAGGACAAGGGACCCAGGATCCATAGTTGACGGGGTACTTTATTCAAAAACAGAAAACTACAAACAGAAAGCCACCGCACAGTGGCCAGCAGATTAAAACAGAAAACGAGGAAAAACTGGAACACAAACGAGGGAAAATGAGGCGATGGCAAGATGGTGAAACACTGGGGTAAACTGACTTAAATACTAAACTAAATGAGACCATACACAAAACAGGTGCAGACAAGAGACAGGTGAAACTAATGATCACTGGGTACACAGACAAGCAAACCAAAACAGAACAGAGTGTCAAAATAAAAGTCCTTGAAACACAAAACAAGAACAGAACCAGAAACTTCAAAACAAAAAGCAGTGGCAAAAAGTAGCCACTGACCAGGACCGTTACAGCTTGCCTCAAAAAAAAGTTCAGAAAGTGCATTAAATACTTTTCCCTTCAAAAAAGCCCCAGAACAGAATGATTCTTATGATTCATATAATCATTTTTACTGGGGACTTTTCAGAAGGGCTACTCTTTAACGTCTGTTCTTTAACTTTATGTGAAATATGCTCACTATTGTGGTTTCTGTATGACACGTGTTCATCTATAAAATTGTAAACTGCATAATTTACATGACCCAGGATTATATATACATCTACAATACTTTACAGGTAATGTGACCCCTAATAGTCACATGTGAACACACCACAGCCTGAAATTAATTTTCAGCATTTAACCCATTCACCAAGTGGGGTGCCCAGGGAGCAGTGTGTGGGTACGGTACATCCTAGTGCACCTCCTCTGTAGAAAATAAACTTTAATATAGCCTTTTCTCTGTTTATTTTATTATTCAAAGGTTTTTTTTTTGCATTGAATGAGCCAAAACTTAAGCAACAGGCCACATTTTATGCATTGCTTTTTCCAGACATGCAAAAGATTAAGCAAACAAACAATAAACTTTCATTAAAATATACAGAGTTTTGCTCTGTGTAGAGAGTATGTACTTATTTTCACTTAAAAATACATGAAAATATTCTGGTCTTGACATATATACATGTTGGATAGCATTTAATGGTTAATAGATCTGTGCATATCTACCATCTACCTCAAAACAACCAAAAAACAACATCATGGCAGCCTTGTCCCAAAGGTGGTTTGGCCATCATGAAAGCTGAAGTGATGTTTCATAATATAAATACATTTAGTTGCAAAAACTAATTTTGTTTGTGTGCTTGTCTCCTTTAACTTATTACAGTATCTATGTTCACCACATTAGAATAGATCCTGTGGACTAGCTCTTAATAATTTATGTTGAACAAATATGAGACACCGTGACAATACATATGTGTTTTCATCCCCTACCTGAATTAACTTAACCAAAGCCTGTAGTGTTTGTAGTGATGTTAGTTCAATTAGATTAAATTAATTTGAGTAAATGTACTGGTCAGCAAGGCTGATTGGATAAAATAAACAATGCATATATTTGATCTGATATTTCAATTAATGTTTATGTTTTCCAGTGTAAGGGTAATTTTTATTTTGGACTCGTTTTTCTAAAATACTTGCTTTCAATAAGATAAAATCTAATTCATAACTTTTTTCCAGGGCCATTAGTGACTTTTTCCTGAGATTTGCTGCAGACACAAAAACAGCCTGATTAAAGCCCTCAGGCTAATTTTTATGGAGGTTCCCAGACCACCCTGATCCCTAGCCTTCGACTTGACCATAAACATGACATCAGCCCCTGTTCACCCCACTTTAACACCATCTTAGGGCAGTGTGGTTGTTGCTGTTGGCATTTGCGAGAGCAGAAATGAGATTAGTGATTGTGAACGTGCAGTATACTATAATAACAGTGAAGTCAGCTAGTGTGCAGCTTTTGTAATGTCATCCCGAAGTGGTAATGATTGATAATTACACTTGAACTTTGGAGAACTACACATGAAATTTCATCAGCCCTGATTTACTGCCTCGTAAACATCAGTGCAGTGCTGTGCTGTGATTGGTTGGTGTGGTGCGGCTATTTATTTCTAAAATGTCCTTGTCTAACCTTCAGTCAGGCCCCTGATAACACTGGCCTAATTCACCTTTTCCTTCTTGGGAGGTCACATCATGGATTTGAATGAGAAATAATAAGCAGCAATGTAATTCATGCAACCATGCCAAATTTCAGCACTGTGCTCCAGGTAATTTTTTAATTATATAATTTGTATTGATAATGCAACTCACCTCTTAAACACAGAGCTGATCTGCTTGCAGAAATATGGTACTGACCTGAAAAATAAGGTATAAATACAAAATCAATCCCCCTTTGTGGCTATAATAGCTTCCACTCTACTGGGAAAGCTTTCCACAAGATTTTGGAGTTTCTTTGGGAATTTGTGTCCATTCTTCCTGTAGAGCAGGGGTGGGCAACTCTGGTCCTGGAGGGCCGTAAGTCCAGCACTTGGTGGTTTCCCTCCTCAGAAACACCTGGTTCAACTTGCCAGTTAATTGTCAGGATTACTGAATATGTTTGAGGAGGAGAACCATCAAACTGTGCAGGACACCGGCCCAACTTCATCCTGGAGTTGTTGGATGGGGCTGAGGTCAAGACTTGGGGTTTAGTCCTGCTGGAATAAAAAAGGCCTTCCCCAAAATTGAAAGCATGGCATAGGTCAAAATGTTGGGGTGCCCTTCACTGGAAGTAAGGGGCCTAGCCCAAACCCTGAAAAATCTGTGTCCCAGTACTTTTATCCATACTGTGTCCAGTAGATCCCCAACATTGTAGCAAAAAAATGCCTATTTTATAATATAAACACTAAATATGCTCCCAGAACATTTTCATTACATTTTAAACTCAGCTTAATACATGACCCATAAAAATGTAAAGGTAAGCCCATATTCATACTCTACAGTTTACATTGAATTGTCCTAGAATGTAAATATTGATGTTACCCCTGTATAGACTGTACAACCGCCCCATTTCAGTCCAATAATGTTTGCTTGTCATACATTTATATTGTGCACATGTAAGAAAAGTTGTATTTGTATAGACACACTAGGTTAAAGGCAGACACCATGTTTTTTGTGGTTAGTTAGAGTAGACAGAGACGATTTTGTATTGGTTGTTTATTGGTTTAGGTAATAAGCTTTACAACAGAGATAGGATTGGGACTTTTTGTTTTATTGATTTCTTTTCTTTGGTGTTGTCTACAGATCCAACCTGTTTGCTCTTTGTGTGTGTAAATATTAAGTGTAGATAAAGTTTGTAAATACAAGTGGTCTTGTTTGTGGCTCTTCCCTATTCTCCACTGTGTTTGGTTGCGCACCTTTTTGTACCACCTATACTTACTCTCATTTCAAAAACTCCTAGATATAACAGTACTAAAAATGTAAAAAAACATATCTTATATGGAAATGTAGGTACATTTCCATTCAAATGTGTGTTACAAAATTAGTAAACTACAAAATTTCAGTATAATTTAGCATGAAATTGCACTAAATTATTTACCAAAAACTGTGTCAGCTTTATGAGTTTCTTTATCATTATTATTATTATTAGTCACGATGTAGTATTTGAAATGCATATAATAATTTGTCTATGCCGTAGCAGATCACCCCACTCATTTCAGCAGTGTAGTTTATGGTCTGATGTCCAGAACCCTCAGGGTGATTTATATCGGCCACCTAATAACTCATTACACCCACCAAAGATGCGCTGAGCCCACACCATCAGAAAACTATGTGTGGGAATCCATAATCTTGTTAAAAATCCTAAGTATAGAGTGTGTCATTATGGTTAATGTGGCAGCAGGCCACCAGCTTGAGGCTTGGGAACCTGACGGCTCTGGCGAGGTCAAGAGCTCAGTTGTGGTCTGACAGAAGGGTGCAGAGGAGGGATTCACGTGTCAGATTTATTTACTGGAAAATCCCTGTAAACTCAATGGCCTCAGTGTGATACACAGAATAGAATGTATAACAAGGAAGACATCTTTGAAAATAAACAATTGTGATAGACTGGATGTTGTTTTATCTAAAATATTATTTATATAAATGTACAAATTATTTGTGCTTTTTTATTTGAGTTGCATGAGTTACATTATATATATATTTATTAATTCATTCATTCATTATGTCAGTAATTTGTCCTCAGTTCAGAATGTAGTTTAGCTTTTAATACTGTCATTGTTTATATGATGAGATGGGACACTCATGCTTCCACCATCATCATCCACTCTGTGGACCAGAATCTGTAGGCCATAGGGGTACATCAGGGGTATTCAATTAAAAGTCACCGAGGTCCAGTTATTACATTTCGTCCCAGTAGAAGGTCTGAACTGAAGCCCATCTTGTGTCTTATAGCCTTCCCCATGTCCACATTTTCATATCGTTTACTCAGAATGTTTTGTTCATTACCAATGCAGAAACTGAACTGAGTGCACAACTAACTCTTTTAAATAGAAGGAGTCCCAGGCAAATACATGTAAGTTACAAAACACGTTCCAATATCGAATAAAAACGTGTTGTAAACTGTTTCTTTTTGTCCTCGGGTCGGGGCGGGATTTGGGTCAGTATCTACCAGTAATTTTGCGGGTTGGGCGGGGGGTTGTATCTCCTGATGGGTTGGTTTGGGCGGAGTTTTAAAAAAAAGCCTACTCCCGGAACACTGCTACAGATGATAATAATGTAAGAGCCATTTGGGAGCTGAAAGAACAGGTGTTGTGCCAAAAAGTGTTCATCTGACAGAACTTGATTGCTGTACACATACTGCAAACAGATCCTTATAACTAGTGTTGTAGTACTGTAGACCAGTTTCTGCTTTCTCTGTCTCGGTCTCGACCCTTCAAAGTCTCGGTCTTGACTATCGGACAGCAGGAGAAGGAGGACTCGTCATTTCAGACCGAGTCCTCGAGACCAGTTTATTTTTTATATGTTCATGGTAACAAAAACTCCAACAATTATCCATCATTACAAATAAATTCAAA
>JBBKCR010193904.1:0-13410 GCA_037577295.1 Ladigesia roloffi | reverse complement strand
CTAATCTGCAATGAATATAACAATTTCTGATCAATAGATATCAATTGTATTTTTTTAAAACCATACCGTTAAAGCCCCACCCATTTCGAGACAACATGACCCACTTCCGGATTAAACTTCCGGGTTAGGCCCCGCCCTGTCCGAGTACAGATACAGATAATTCATCTGGTTAACAGATACAGATACATATACAGATAATGCTGTACTCGCTCATCCCTAGTAATAACTCATTTTTGCCCAAACTTTATGTTACGGTCTTGCAGTGTACTGGTAGAGTTTTGTTTTAGCCATAATGAGCAGTAAGGGAGCTTGTCGTGGAGGCGTAACGGACGCATGAGAAGCAGACACGGAGTTATGGTTGAGGTTGAGAAGAAGCGTGCACGTGATTCCCCCCATGTATGTATGTATGTATGTATATATACAAAGCATCTATGGAATGTGCTGAACAAATAGTCTTGGTTTATAGAAGCCCCACCCTGCAACTCACAGATGTTAAAGGATCCACTGCTAATTTCTTGGTGACACATACCACAACAATCCTTCAAAAGTCTTGTAGAGTCCAGTCTTGACAGCATAAGTGAAACCGACACAGGCAGGTGGATTTAATGTCATGGCTTATTGCTGTATAGAGATCACACTTATGTGATACCAGGTATTAGTATGGTACCATTACCAGCAGAAAATACCAAATCAGGCAAAAAAAAAGGTTAATTCTGAAAAGTAACATTAATTACATTCAATAAAATTATTACTAGAGGTATTTGTTGTTATTAGTTGTGTTTACCTTGGCAGTGCTGAACTGTGTAGTCTGAGGAAGGGTAAGCATTAAAGCTGGTGCAGTGTCTGTGATAACTTGTTCGATGTTGGAGCTCTCAGGGGACAGAGTAAGTGCCAGTGTGGGCAGCAGGGCTGTAGATTCACACAGTAGAGGCTCCATCTTTTGGTGCTTCTCCTCCTGCTCTGGTAGCCACTCCTCGCATTCTGATTCTCCTATAGAGAAGACCAAGCAACAATCTCCATGGCACATTCATGGGACAGCAACACCACCACTGAAGTATAAAACTGCGATAATAATGATGATGAAAAATGTTAATATGCTCCAAATTACACACTCAGGTTTATTGTTTAATGGTTTGCTAATTTGGATTTAACCAAATTATCATGTTATATTTTTGAGAGATCACCCCAGCCCTAGCAGGAGCTCACCGGACTTGCTTTCCACATCTCCAGGCAGGTGGGAAAGAGGGGACTGTGGCCGGGAGTCACCGCATAGGGAGTAACTGTGCTCAGCCTGGATAAGTGGTGGCCCTGGAGAGATGGGAATCAGTTCTTCCTCAGTGTCCATTGCATCACCCCTCCCAGAAAGAAAGGGGTCACTCAGCAACTGGCCAAGCAAGGCTTCTTGGGACAAGTCATCTAGGAGCTCAGTGAAGTGCTGCAAAAGCAAGAAGCAAGGTTATAGGTGAGCAAGAAGAAACCATAGATGTTCCTGCAAAGGTCACCAACCTCAGGAGCAACAACTGAGACATTAGTTGTTCATAATTTATTACCTGGTGCTTAGATTGGATTCCACAGAAAGCAATTTAATGACAGTCAGCACATTATTTAACTGCAGGGTCCAGGCAAAGATTGCAGCTACAAAACAACAATCAGTCTGCTGTGTGGCAGATAATCCCTTCCTCCACACTCTGTATTCTTGCCCCTCTCAAACACATCAAGACAGGCTGAAATTATGGGGCTTTCAGGCTTATTGTGTATATTATCAGGACTTAAATAACAAAGAGAGCAAAACAGACACATTTACCTGGATTTAATGGAGTATGTGAAACATTGTAAAAAAACAAAAAAAATTGATTGGGTAATTTTGTTCATTTTAATGTCTTAAACCATAGAGGTATTGTGATGTCATGGAAAACATAATGCATCAACTAAAACAGTTTAACAGGGCGACAAGTTTAGCAACAATAGAATTATCTAGAATAACATCAATGCTTTCTAATATGTCAGCTCTATTAATTAGCTCTACTAATTACTGTGTGAGCAGGCAGAAAACTCCGTTCAGTTCAGTGAGATTTGGAAGAAAAAAAAAGGCTAATAAATAATGCCCTGTGAATGTTTTTGCTGATTCTGACACTGAAGGAGAATATTTGCCTTTTGGAAAAGACGCTTGTGCGTCTCCTGCTTCAACTTTGGAGCACAGCTGCATGGCCGTGTGAGGAGAGAATGAACACGAAGCACAAACACACGTTTATTTCAACACTCTGCCCATCGGGAAAGTGTGTGGAAATGGTGAACCTGGTCGTAGTGTCTGTAGGAGAGCTGTTGGTTAAGCTAGAGGCAGCAGGAGAGGGAACATTTTGCTGGAAGTAGCCGCATTAGCTTTCTCCATCCAGACCTCCAGAGGGGCGGAGTCTCAGCGCTGTGGGTGGAGTGTGTGAGGGAGAGCTGGGAGACGTAGTTTATCAAAACTTACAACTGTTATATACTGTAACCTAATTCATAGGTTTGGTTCAGTCAGTGATAAAAATGTCATAACCATTGTAGCCTAAGTTATAGGCTTGTATTCAATAATAAATGGTACATTTTGTAAGTCTGTATTATGTATGTGCAATTAAATGCGATTAATTAAATCGCCACACCATGTAATTAATTAGATCGAAAATGTATTTATTTGGGGATTTTTTATTTTTTTTTACGACTGCTAATTTAAAGAATTTCTGTAGATAACCAATACTAAGTGAAGCATTTAATACTGATAGGAGAGGCACAAGGACCTCTTTAAGCAAAGCTTGTAGTAAGAGTAGAGTTAATGGGTAGGGTAATTTGAATAGACTACAGCTGATATTTGAACATTATCTGTGTCTGCAAAAGAGGTTTATTGGAATATCTAAATTGAATTTCTTGTCAAATTATTCCTCCTTTATTACTGAAAAAGTCCATAAATCACCACTAGAAAGATTTGCAGGAACCTGTGGTTCTGCACCTATCTGGTTCTTAGTTAGTTTAGAAATAGTACTAAACAGACACCTGGGGTTATTTTTATTAGATTAAATGAGAGATGATAAGTAGACAGAGCTTGGCGTGGTAAGTGCGTTGTAGTAATCTCTCCATCCAGTCGGAGTGGAAGGATTTCCAATTAGACATCTATCTGCAATTTGCATTCTAGCATTTTTGTGTTTGATCATTATTGCAGGGAGTCAGCTTTTTCGGTCTTAAATTACGTAATGAGGTAGTGATATGAAATTACTGTAGACAGAAGAATAATAGCTATGCGATCCACATTAATGCCAAAAGTCAAGATAAGGCTAAGTGTGTGTCCACAGCAGTTACATGCTGGGTGAAACCAACCCTATCTAAGATTGAAGTAAACGCAGATTTTAGAAGATCCTGTTCTTTTGGAAGTGAATATTAACATATCCAATAATTATGAATTTATCACAGTGAACAGCTAAATTTGCTATGAAACAGCTAAAATCTTGTAAGACCTGGCCCTGGTGGCCTATGGACAGTAATTAGGGAGAAAGAGGTTTTATTTCCATCTAAATCAGGATGAGAATTCTTAGACTCTCTTATCTGTTTAATACTTAAGGAACTCATTTTTCCCGTGCCTCCCCCTCTACCATTTAATCTAGGACTGTGTACGTAGTTGTAGCTTGAAGGTGTAGCCTCATTTAGAGCAACTAGCACATCAGGTCAAATCCAGGTATCCAGATTCTGATCAGGTATTGATTCATTCACAAGAGCAGTTTTAGTTTTTGGGCAATTTATTTGTTTAACAGTCCCAACTTCAGCATCACCTCTAAGGTGCTGAGCTTACTGGAAAATAAGAGAGACATTAATTAAATTATTTAGGCACATTTTTTTGTATTTCTTACTTTTCTTTTTGGTTCAGGTGACGACTCAAGGCAGCTAGCAGACGTTCAGTTAAGCCAGTTTGTCTGCCAGCTGGCTCCATCACTGGTTTGTCAGCAGCCACTACCTGAACTATGCTGCTGGCTAGCTAACAGACTATGGGCTATGCTGCAGGAGATGAGAGCAGCAGACGGTGGGTTAAGCCAGTTTGTCTGTAATTATGTGCGACACTCAAGGACCTGTGATGAGATGATTAAGATTATTTAAACCTAAACTGTGAGGTAGTCCTCTGCTAAATCCCTGGGCCTTGTCCACCATGCCCCCTAATCCTCGTGCTGGTTGTTTATGTTTGCACTTAGCAAGGCAATCAGACACATCCGAACAGCATGAGCCTCAGCTTCTCCGAGCAGCACCCAATAGCTTCATCCTTCATGCTAGTGTACTGGAATTATTGAAAAAATATATAATATGTGGCTTATTTGAATATTTAAGCTTGATTTTTTCTTGTTTTAATATTTTATTAATTTGATTCATCTGTTTTTTCAATACAGTTTAAAGCACCCAGCATGTAACATTGTAGTTAACATTTAGCTGAAACCTGAGAATATTTGACTCCCTGACTGACATTAAAATACCCTGTAGGCCTTCCCTATTCCACTATTAAGAGTTCAGGTAGAGGGAAAAATTATTCCTAATAAAAAAATATTTTTATTAGGAATAATTTTGCCCTCTACCTGAACTCTTAATTTTTGACAGTTTAAAATTGTAGCATTTCCACAAGACACTCATACAATCCAAAGAGCAACACACACTCCAAGTGAAAACATTAATTAGCTGACTATTCACCCAGCACTGATATAGAACATATTTTGCATAGATGGAAATGCCATTTCTACAACTTATATGATTTCTGCGTTTAACTTTACTGTGTGGTATATTAAAAACACTGGCTATCCAGTCTGTATGGCTACTTGTAGGAGAATGGTGCAAGGACCAGAGTTTGGTGATAATGATCCTTTAGAAGAAGGCAGACAGAACAAAGTAATCTTCCAACCTGATTCCCCCTGGAGCTTGCAGTTTATTGGTGCAAACACAAGACAAGCCCTGCCATACACTGTGTCCCACCACGTCGACCCATTTTATATCCCACCAGGAAGTATATAGCACACAGATGTAAACAAACCAGTTTTGGGAATGACTAGTTAACGCGGCGTATGAGTGAGAAAGTTTTCCTTTTTGTGGTTTTACATGCACGTAGCCTGTAACAATAACAAATTCTGCAGGACAATAAATTGTCCCAGAAATGATTACGATAAACGATAATATTGTCATTGTGTCCATTTCTACTGATGTAATGATAATAATGACATAATAATGCAAATGCACTTATTCAAAGATCCATAAACCTTGACTTCTAAAGATCACATAACCCTGGGAGTGGAAGACATTGTGAGACAGTCAGCATACCTTGACTTTCTGTGGTTTAAGGCAGGATCTCTCAGGAGTAGCAATGTGTCCAACTGTGCTAAACATTCTCTTGCTCAGGGCAATACATTTCAACATAATTCTGCAAAGTTTATTTTCTCCCATTGTACAAAGCAGTACATTATATTTTAACATTCATTACGTATTTACGTAAATGTAAAATAATGCTATAAAAGTATTTTTTTAGGTTTAGATTCAGATTTGTTAAAGACCGGCATGGCAGGAAACACTCAGTGTGAGCCCTGGGTTGTGTCAATCACAAACTTTATAATATGAAAGCGTACCTAGTTTGAGTAACTTCATACAGCGTGCTCGGTCCCGCCCGGTTCACAATGTTCATTCAATTTAAATCCAAAGTGCTCCCTCACTGAAGCGGTTGTGTTCTGGCATTGACACCAATTCCATCTCAACTAACGTTAGCATTTTCTCACCACCCACAGGAGAGTTCATGCCTCATTACCCTAAGAAAACGAGAGAGGGTGGTAGAGACCAATGCACCACACTGAGCAGAGTTTTTTGGTAGGAAAAAAACAAATAAATGAAAATGATCGAGGCCAGGAAAATTATCCAACTCTTTTTAATTATCGTGCAACTAACTGATTTACTTTGGGTTTTTTGTGGTTTTGTTCAAATAGGGGTGAAGGTAGCTCAGTGGGTAGGATGCTTGCCTCTGGACCATGAGGTCATGGGTTCAAATCCTAAGCCGAGCACCACTGGGTCCCTGAGCACGACTCTCAACCCCAAGCTACTCCAGGGAGACTGTCCCCTCTAGTTAGGGAATGAAAGTCGCTTTGGATAAATGCGAATGCTAAATGCCATAAATGTAAATTTGTTGGTAGACAACTATGCAGATATCAGTGCAAGCCTGCCCATGTTCGCAGATACAAATCGAATTATTTTTTAACAGGACAGGGACAATGCAAGCCTGCAATTATAGTAAACCGAAAAGTGCTGCTGATATTTAAAATACCATGACTTAACTTATGCTCAGGACCAGGGGCGTCGTTCTAACCTTTGCGCCCCTGGCAACGCCCCAGCTCAGGACACTGCTTACATAGATTTTTAGCAGCTGCAAGTTTGGCATGTGGTAGACTATGTTTAAGCAAATGTACAAATGTATGATAAATTTGCATTTATTTGTTGAATTCCACTCTGCAGTATGTGTGTCTACAAATTGTGTTTAGTTGTTGAGTTTAACGGTCCTTCATTATGCTGTTCGTATGTTTTTTTAGAGGTGGGAGATGGCTGTGAGCGTGACCCCAATGATTATCTGTATCTGTAATTATCTGTTCTCACTGTATGCTGAAGGGAACACTCTTCAGTGGTGGTGCCTTTACAATATCAGACCTGGGAATGTTACAGTATACTCAATCTACTGACCACCAGCACATATGTACTTAATAAACTTTAGAGGCAACAGACTTTACTACACCCCATAGCCACACCTCCCTTCCCTACCTCTGAAAGCAAATGATCTATTATGAATAAAGTCACATCTCTCTAGACTGTGGCAATGAGAGAAAGCTAGAAATATGGGAAACACAGCACAGGGACAGGCCACTTACACAAAAAACTGGGCCCAACTAATGAGAGAATGTGAGATTGGATATGTAGACACATACACATGCACACACATCTTTATAAAAGTGAATGGCCACACCTAAGGCTAGGGTTGGGTGCCTATACAACCAGTATGTACCGGACGGAAACTGAGCGCGAATTTCGGTGCCTCGTTTCGGTGCCACTTAAATGCCTGAACTGTCGATTGAATTTAGACCTCGACCCCCCCGAGGCACAGATGATGTAGTGATGTTTTACTCATACTCCTGGTTTAGGGTCTAAAACTTTTTATTTTGCACTTCTTAACTCAAAACCCAGAACATGACACTCCATTTACCGTTCTCTTCCAGCAAATAGCTCCTAGCAGCACAACTTTATTATTGTTCTGCTCCTGAGTCCGCTAGCTGCCTCATTGGTGCCTGTCATAATTGTAGCGGTAACCATAGTGACCACTGTCCGACTGACTGACATTAACAACTGCGTTTTCCCAAAAACCAAACAATGCGCCTCTGGGACCACTGAGCTTGAGCGAAAAAAGACTTAACTGCATCATTACATTTGTTGAATAGATTTTAAATAGACGAACCCTAACTGGGTTCGGGAGCCAGTTTATAACTCTTTCGGAAGGCGGAGTTTGATCGGGAGATTATTATTAGGATGCATTATAGACGTCTGCAGTCGGGGCTCACATGTTTACTCTTTTTACATAGCTCTGATAGCTCTGTAACTTATGATTTTTTTTTCATTGACTGGTACCAGCTTGGTTCGGTTCAACTCTACTCACTTTTTTGCTTTTCCATTACTTAAATCTGGTACCTGGTGGTGTGGGGATAATAAAAAGGAATGCATTTCCCAAGCCCCGCCCAACACCATGCCCCCACCACAGGCAACGCCCCCACCGATTCAATCCCCCGTATTAAAAATGCTATCTGCGTCCCTGTTTTAAGCGGTTTAGTTATTGAAGTTGGGTTAGCTGGCTTATGTTTTTTGTTGTTGTTTTTTGTATTTGCTTATATATTCATATATACTTTAAACTTTTAATATATTGTTCAATTTCAAGCATACAGTTTTTTTGTTCAATAAAAATATATACTTGAGTCATCAACCATAAGTTTGTGGCTTTTGTACAGTATTGGTTCCGGCAGCGTTTTGGCACAGTACTGTTTACAATTTGGCACCGGTATCGAAAAAACCCCAAACGATACGCAACCCTACCTATGGCTGCAGAAAACAAGACAATTCTGTCAACTCAAGCAGAGCAAAATGCTGAGCATGTCCACTGAGGAGGGACGGAGATAGTGTATGCATGTTACATGGACGCGGTTTGTTCCATGCCTAAAGCCTCCCAGAAGCGCCTGGGCAACATTGGAACAGGCTAAGCTGTGTCCTGCAATCCCAGAGAGAACTAAGAGGAGAAGTGAGACGGCTTTGGTGAGGAAGGCCAGACCTTCTCCAAACATGTAGCTCAAGAACAACTTCATGCGAAGCAGTCAGAAGCACATTCCTTTTTTTTTTCCACACACACACACACACACACAGCATTAGTATCTTTGTGGATTTGTATTGAAAAATGTATTACTGTACTCCATGCCAATGCAAATCCTTAAGCTAGCACTGAAAAAAACAACAGAAAACATTTTGAGTAAATGTCAAAAATTGTTGTCTGCATAAAAGGTTATAATAATAATAATAATAATAATAATAATCTCAACCTACATTAAATGTTAAAACTTTTTTTTAATAAGAGATATCAGTTTGTTGTTTTTCTGACAGAATGTTTTACATTTTCTCTAACAGCAGGGACTTACATGTGTACAAACGCATAAAAGATGTACACAACAATAAATATGACTCTGCAAATATAGAAAATGTCAAATATCAAAAACTAGCATGCAGGGTGGATGGAATAATTGGCTGGCTAGCTTTAGCTTTTAGCCCAAAACATTTTAGCATGTTTTAACCATCTTTACTAAACTACTAAATGGTCAAATATGCATAAGTAGAAAGAAGCTTGTATTACACTGAAAGGTAAAGACAGGTCTAAAGATTCCAGTCCGTTTAAGGCTACAATTTAGCTGAGGCAATCTTTCAATCTGTTCAGAGTCATTTCTTACTGCCTACGCCGAAACCCATTCTAAATATGGTACAAACAAAAACGCCATACATTTTAGCCTCCCGCTTTACCTTCCAGTCACCCCCTACATATTAGCAACATGCTGGGGGGGCCTGGGGATTCGCTAGATGGGGCAATACTTTTGAATGACTCCACCTAGTCTCAACCAAATTGCTATTTTACAACTTTTGGAATATATTTCTGCACAATGCTGACATCATACTACAAAGTTAAAAAATAATAAACAAGACGGAGACAATAACCTAAACATTATCCACACAGGCCACTCAGATATTTAGATAAACATTAAATGTGTTTTGTAACTTTTTAGATCACACATAAAGCCATACTGTGTCCTAAATCACATCAAAATGTCCTCCAATACCTTATTTATGGAAACTTCTAGTGATTTTTACATCTGGGTTAAGTAGAAGAGTGTACATTTTGACTTAAACTCAGAGTTGGACTTAAACTCTGCTGACTTAAACTCAATACAAGACTTTTTGTTGTGTGGCATCCTTCCTCTATTGCTGCAGATTGTGGCATATTTGTGATAAACTGTCCACAAATGCCAAAGAGTGGGGTAAGGCTCCACAGGGAACAGGGAAGAATGTGTAAATGGGGGTGGTCGACCATAACAAACATTCAGAAACAAAGAGCCTGTTCAGTTCTCTTGGCGCAACCAGGGGCATATCAAGCTTTCGAAAAGTGGGGTTGTTCCGAGATGGGGATGCCAAGTTATAAATACAATTTAATCAATTTAATACAATATAATCTGACAAAAGAGGGGGTGTTGAATCCGCCCCATCCCCCCGTGTGCTACGCCCCTGGGCGCAACATAAACTTCGGATTGACCCAGGAGGTTTGTCTGGCACGAAAGACATCGAACAAAATGCAGTTAGCGTTATAAGCTGTGCGTATAGAATCCCGAGCTATAAACCTAAAAAATGTAAGAGGGCGTTCTTAAAGTAGTTCACAGTTCCTAACCGCATGAGGACAGCAGACCTGCCACTACATAACGGAGAACCTATGTCAAAAAGTAAAAGTAGTACAAATAATAAAACAGAGGTGAATGGTTTGTTACCACCAGGGCTGTCAACTTTCGCAAAATGAGCGTGAGATACACTCATGTCACATGCCTCCGATTTATCATGCTGAACGTCTATGCAGACACCTCAACGGTAGGCGAGACACTGAATGTCGCAGCAACCCTTAGCAAAAGAAGAAAGTACACCCCAACCCCCGCCCGCTCAACCCCTTTCCCCCCACCCCCGCTCGACGCTCGGGATGAAAGGCAGGCCCCCTCACCACCCCCCTTCCCCGACGCTGTCGTGTTAGTAGTAGCCTATTAATCATATCCCCATTTTCACGTCAGCCCTTCTAAACTCAATCTTGCCACACTGTATGGAAATGTACAACTGGACCCAGAGGGGCCGACAGGCCAGTGCGCATTTTTCACAAATCCAATCGTTTTCCGCAATATTCAAAACTTTTCAAAAACTATTGTAAACAGAACATGTAGTGATATAAACCAGTTATGTTCGTTGCACCCTCGACATTAAACCTGTTGGCTGAGCTGTGAGACTTTAACTGGTTCGTATTTTGGTCCTGTGTCAATAAGCATATAGGACACCGCCGACTCGAAACCTGCAATAAACTCGACGCTAAATTGGAAACCAACAACAAAACGAGACATTTTCATTTGTACAACCGTGCATCATCAACTCACCGTGCCGTACAGGACGCTGTCGGCCTCGCAGAGCTCTGACAGCTCGCTGAGATTGCGGTCCCACTGGATGAATGATTCACAGCTTTCCAACATTTCCATGGCTCGCAACGAGTTCCTTCAGTGGATGAGGCGAAAGGTTTACAAAACGAAACAAACAAAACCTCTATACAGACGAGATGCGGAGCGGGAAGAAGGCTTTTTCCGACTGTGGAAAGTTCAGAAGTAGTTCGGAGACCGTATCTGCCTCGGGCGGGTTTGTTTTTCTGCAGTTTAACTCGTTTGGGTTAAAAAATACGGAACAGGTTGTGGAAGATTCAAATTCAATACACTCACCACTAGTAAGCTTATCAAATCATGTAGTAGGTTTAGCACAGACACTAGATGGAGTTTTCTCCGTTTCCTGAGGCCGCCGGACGCGTCCTCTCAGATAATCAGGAATTTGGGGGTGGGGAAACAGTTGGAGTAAAGAAACACAGATGTGTTCTACTTGGCCAAACACATTTTATATATCGTTTATATAACTACATGACACAATGAACACAAATAATGTGTCATTTGTAACTTTGTAACAATGCTTCTTAACTCATTTTAAAGGTTACGACATAAGAAATCTCAAAACCCGGCCAATAACATCTACTCCTGCCAACAAGAGGAGTGTCCACTTACAACGCAACGCTGAAGGGAGCAGGAGCCAATGAGATTGAATAACATCCAACAGCGTTTTATTGACGTGTTCAAAGTCCAATCACAAGTTATTTAACTCAAGGTCTCGGCGAACCGCGTGAAGCCAAGAATCCTTAACATCAAGAACCGCCTGTGAGTGCCATTATTCAGAACACACCCATCACTTCGGTTGAGGGTCGTTCTGCATTCATATGATAAACTCAAAAATACAGTAATTTAATAACCGGTAATTACGTTTCTCAGAATAAAACTGTACACAGTGCACCAAATGTCCCGATATGTGACTGAACAGAAGGACTTCCAAAGAAATATAAGGAAATTCTCTTCAAAGCACACTACAAAATCTGGCAGCACTGGGATTATATGAACAATTATTACAAGTGAGGCATAAGCGATCAAACATGCTTAATCTCTGACTTTACAATATATTTAAATATGCACAAATAAAACAGCGTAAATAAAATGTTGACATAATGTGTAAAGTTTAAACCAGGGTGTGAACATACTAAAGGGCAATTTGTTTGGATTAGAAATGAACATTAACACCATCATTCCACATTCTCTTTAATGTGAAAACACAGAGCAGAAAAACAGTTGCTGAAGAGTAATGCGTCCAACATAATACAAAATAAATTCTTGTTTCTTGGTTCGCTTCCCCCCCCCCCAAAACTGGGGAAAAATGTCAGACTCTATCCCGTACGTTGTCACTTAAAAAGACAATGTTATCTGTGGGGAAAGAAGAAAGGTTCCAAAAATAAAGTACAGTCAAAACAGCAACATCTCTATTTTAAATGTTTCCTACGCATCTGCACAGTAATACAGGAGTCATGAACACAACTTTGTGATGACTCATCTTCAATATATTTACCAGAATTTTAAGCCTTTTAGCTTTGGGGCATTTTACAAATTAAAGCCAATATGTAACGTGAAATATAACCTGCGATAATGGTAGTGGCCTGCCGTCTCACATTGTTCTTGTCTACATACTCTCCATAGTCTAGCTTCCCCTCAACAAGAATACGAGACCTGGAAAACAATTGTAATTTAATCTTATATAATAAACACACCTACCAGACTCTGACAGTTCAGCAAAGAAATAATAAGAAACAGTACAGGACACTTACCCCTTCTTCACATACTGATAAGCCACATCTCTTAGACCAGGTTTAAACACAGAGATTCTGTGCCATGTTGTCTTCTGACTGATATCTCCTGTAAAACCTGTTTGCATACAAATATAAAAAACGGTGTTTATGAAAATAGCATTTGTAGTGAAAATGTTCCAAAATAAATAAACAAATAAAGAAAGAAAATTAAAATTATTCGTACTTTTCATTCAAAGGCCACAACGCTTTTTTCAGGTTCACGTGTACGTACGCCCAAAAGACAAAAATGGCGTACGCAAAGGAAAAGTCCGATTTATGAAAACGTGCGCATGCACACCTGCACACCAATTAAGCTTTATAAACCGCACCCTACCTGGGATTGTTCGCACGTGGATTTTACCGCACATTCCGCCCTCGGCACGCCCCCGTTCAACTATACATGGTAAATGCAAATCACCTCATGAATATTTAAGCCCCCGACGTGAACCTGAAAAAAAGCGCCGTGGCAACCGAAGGGAAAGTTAATAAGAGAAATTTCTCTGAGACTGAAACTGAGGGGCTTGTGGGGGACGTTGAAAACCGAAAAAAAAAACATTTAATTTGCTGATCACAGTAGTTGTCACGGATCGCTCCGCACAAAGTTCGGGGAAGGGAAAGGGACGGACGCCAAAGTACGGGGAAACACAAAAACTTTAATATAACTCTGTACCTTGGACATACAAAACACACATACAGGACCTGTGCCCCTCAAACAAAAAAACAAACAAAACCAAGCGGGCCATCCGTGTAGAAACCCCGAACACCAACCAGGTAGGAGGGTCTCCTTTAACGGGTGAGGGACACAGGCCTGGGAACAGAAGAAAGGTACAGGTTATTATCGG
>JBBKCR010193876.1:0-29653 GCA_037577295.1 Ladigesia roloffi | reverse complement strand
ACACACACACACACACACACACACACACACACACACACACACACACACACACACACACACACACACCTCGGCCGTGTTTCCGGGGGGTGAGGCCATCTCATATTTGAGAGTTTCATTATCTGTAGTGAAAACTATACATCATTTTTATGTTAAGTTACATAAAAATCATGTAATTACAAAAAAATGTCATGTGATTAGACATTTTATGGAAAAGTACCTGCTTCACTCTCTCTGTCTTTCTGAGGGGGTCGATTTTCAAATAATATTGAATAATTCTCAGCCATTTTTCGAATAGTGTTTTTGGCAAATAAAAAAAATCAGAAGAAACACACTCTCAAAAGAAAGCACCATGGAAAGTACCTCAGTCTGTGGTGAAAGTGCACTTGGAAAGCACAAAGGCCCCTGAATGGAATGAATGATGGCTGGCTGTAATCTCCTGAGTTAATCGGAGCTATGAGTTTAATCCAGCAGGAGCTCACCGGGCTCCTTGAGACAGGTTAATGTGTGATGGACATAGATAACGATCACATGAGCAATGCCAAGTAGACAAGCAGCCTCGAGGGAGCTGCAGAGGCAAACTGGATTACTGACCTTGATGAGCATGTCCACCTGCATCAACTGAAATAATGCCTGAATAATCTTTACTATTGGCATTTGGACCAAGACACAAATACCACGCCTGAGCGGAACCCTCAGAGAACAAACTCGTACCACAGTGACAACAAATAAGCATTCAGACACTTTTTGGTTCAGAAATTTACCACAGTGTCTTGTGTAAAAACATGTAGGCTTATATATACACAAGATGGACAAAGGCATTGGGCTGCCTGACCATTAGTGCAACAGGGACTTTATTTAAATTGCATTCAAATACATAGATTTTCATATGGAGTTGATCGCCTTTGCAGTTTCAATGGATTTCCATCCTTCCCGAAAGGCTTTCCACAAGATTTTAGAGTTTCTGTGGGTATTATTGTCCATGCGTTCTGTAGAGCATTAATAAAGTCAGGCACTGATGTTGGACTATAAGGCCAGTATCACAATCTCTGTTCCAGTTCATCCTATAGGTGTTGGATAGGGTTGAGGTCAGGGCTTGTGTCAAGTTCTTCCACACCGAATTAATACCGCCATGGCTGTATGGAGCTTGCTTTGTGCACTGCGGTTATTTAATGGTGTAATAAGACAAAAATTAACCTGTACAACCTGGTGTCAGTAAAAACGTTGTTTGGTTTGGAAGATTTCAGGCAACAATTGGGAACTATGGTGAAGGTACATGAGACATTTCAAGTTTGCACGAACAAATGTACTCAGTAATACCAGTAATACTCAGATAGAAAATGACACAGCAAATACCTTATTCATCACAGTCAGAGCAAGCAGTTTGATAACCCAAAAGTGGAAAGTTCCTGGAACTGATGGTTCCCAGACAGGTACACCATGCAAGCTTTACATTTGCCTTGTTTCAACACTATTATTTTATCAGAAGTGTAGCAGTAGTCATGCCATCATATGCCATCAGTTAAAAAGCTTTACACTGCATTCCAAAATGCCAAAAAAGATTTACAGGACGCACAAAATAAAAACGTGCCAAACAGTGCCATCATTAACAAAGTATTTTTCATATGGACTCACTGACATCAAACCATATCTTATCTTGGCTATAAACTGGTTCTCAAGCTCTCCAGACATTCCACATATTTTGCTGTCCACCCTTCCAAGTCATTAAAACAATAAATACCCTGAATACCTGTTTAAGGTGTGCTGGATGCTGGGTGTCCTTAAAACAGGTCAGTAACCTGATTTTGATACCAAGTACTGAATATTATTACAATTTTTGCATATTTTTAATAAAATTAAATGCAATTAAATCTCCAGTTAAATGCCATTCTTTGAAGTTCATTCCAGACTGCCTAAATAATAATAATAATAAAAAACACAGAATAAAAAAAAAATACTCTGTTAAAAGCATTGCATCTGGCAGAAAACAGGGAGGAATCCACTAAAATGTCTTGAGTGTCTGTGTTTAGAAACTGTCTGGATTCCATTCTGCTATTAGCCTGATTCAATAGGAGCTTTGAGTGTTTTCCTCATATTGTTGCAGGTCTGCGGCCCTGATTAATTTTGCTTATTGCTGGTAGGAACAACAAAAGGAGACTTTAAAGCTAAATCTGAGAGTATGAATTCATAGAAGCATGAGAGATGATTTAAAAAGGACAAATGGTACAAATTATGTGCAAAGAAAGAAGTTTCTTCATATAAATGACTTCGCTCTAACACCACCGTACAAAACGCAGGTTATAACAACACACATTTCTCCCGTTGCACCAACACATACTTCAAGGCCTTGCCAAGGTTATAGAGGCGGCTGCAATCTAACTGGCACAGAACTCAAATAAAACAGAATTGAGTAGCTGCAACAACTGTGAGGTGACTTTCCCTCCAATCGAAATTCCTAACGAGGTTAAACTGATATGATCAAAAGCAAAGTCAGTTTACTCGCTGATTCAATCAGAGTACTTCTCAAACACTGCACACTACCACTAAACCCTGAACATCCCAACATAAGCCAAAGGCATCCAGTTGAGGGATGGTAAAGGGAGATAACACACATACACACAAACACACATACACACACTCACGCTATGCCAAGGCCAATTTGACCGGCTATCAGAAAACAGAAACAATGCCATCAGTATTTATCATAAGGACCAGCCATACGTTATATAGGGTGTATGTAACATATGATGTTTCTAGTATACAATGCCCACTGCTACTAATGCTAACAGCTTTAGCCTCCAATATACAGACTACATGGGTGAATTAGTTTGGTTAGTGTATGAGTAAGGGAGTTTTCATTTCTCTGTGGCTCAGTTGCGTTTTTATGCTTTTACAGCTGTTAGTATTGGTAAGTGACTCGGGCTAGGGTGTGTTTTGACTAACACAAAAACTCATGTTACATCGCTGTTTAAGTAACAGATCAGTGTTGTAACTCGAGGATCCCGTTTCTCATCTTAGCTGTAAAGAAGTTCTCAGGCCACTTTTTGCTTATTACACCAAATTCCTCGAGTACTGGTTTCAGGTGTGTTGTCCTAAAAACATCAAAAACAATGATACCAACTGCTGAACAATATGATGTAGCTTTTTAGGTCAAAAAAGGGATCAGGTTTAAACCTGAGGTGCTACGAGTTAGCGCTTTGGCTAACTGCAACTAGCCGCAGACTCAAGAAGCTCTGAAGTTAATCACACCCTTACAGAATATCATTTACAAAGCAAACCAGAACATAAAAACCTATTGCCTCAAAGAACTAAGACTAAGGTAGTGCAGTTTGTTTTATTTAAGCATTTTTTGTATTGAAGTAGGTCAGTCAGCACTATTCAAAGGTACTTGACTTCAAGGCCCAGCCTAAGCTGGCTTAAGGCAAAAGCGTGAACTATCTGGGATACTGACTTGAGAAGCGAAGTGTTACTTTAATGGCGTAACAATAAAAAATAATGGACTTGCACATTCAAACGAACCAGCAAAACTATTTCAAATAGAATCAGAATCAGAAACTGATCTTGCAGGAATTTACGTAACTAAGGTTAATTATATTAATATTATTCAATGTATTGATTCTATTCACTTTTTTATAGAACACAATACTGTTCTATAATACAAAATTCAAAAAAATGAAGTTTTAAAAGACCAAAAATGTGGTAAAAATACAAGAAATTGGTGTCTCTCTCATTTTATGTTTCTACCTGTTTGAGAAATCCAAAAACACATTACCATGCAAACTGCCACTATAGAGACATCAAGACATTTTTAATTCATTTTGTTTTAAATCAAGTAATCCCTAAAGGTAATTAGACGATTTGTTTTTCAAATTGTTCCCAAAGCTTTAAGTTCTTGGCATCCCGTGCCAATGCTCCAGTCGCACGAACCCAACCCTGAAGGAAAGGAGGCATAACAGGTTTGATGGGTGCAGCACAATGTTTCGTGGGAGTCGCTCTGCTCATCCTCCAGGCATGTCTTCTCCTGTCGTCAAGGCTGAAAGGGCAGAGAGGTCATAGGACCACGGCAATGTAGAAGAGAAAAAACTGAACAAGAAAGGAGAGGCCATGATCCAATTACTACTCGTGGCATGAACACCCTGCCTGACGACACATTCTCTGGGAAAGCTCCCAAAAGTGTCGTCGGCGTGAAATGGCCCTGCACCTGTTGTCCTGACCTCCATTTTACAAACTTGTTTCAACAGCCCAAATTCCAATAACAAGAAGGCATGGAGGATAGAAGTTATTGTGCTTGCCGGAGAGACCACTCAAGGAAACCATCTTTATTGGAAGTCGTAGCCAACTAGAGGAGGTAGAGTGGCCCACTGACTGGGCCACATTTGTATTTCAATTGAGTAGATACAGCTTTGCTTCAAAATCGATCAAAGCGTTTCTACTTGAGCAATGACAATCACCTGGCGTTCACCTAAAGTGTAGTAAATTAGTGGGACAGATTTTAGACGGTTCTGATGGTATGGAACTGTAATTGTGTGTGATGGTCTTTAGGAGTATTTTGGGGAAAACGCAATCAATCAAAATCCAAACACATATATGTCTCTTAAAATAAAGTGGAAGGAAAATGATGGGAGGGCCAATGCTACGAACACACCAACTCTCAAACTACTTTATTTTTTTCTTAAGCTGATCATTAATTCCAAAGGCTCAGCGCAGTTCTGTGTAAGCCTACAGATTTCTGGACCAATCTACACTCTTTACAGGCTCCAGTTCTCAGAAGAGACATCTGACACATCTACAGTGTCACTGGATAACAGATGACCTCTTGGATACAGTGGTCAGCCAGGCTAGCTGCTGTTCAGCCTACTAAGCTCAAAAAACCTGGAAGCACATATCAGAGCCAGATCAGCTCAGGATTTGATACATGATTCCCAAGCGATTCCCAATGTTTCAATATTCAGGATGTTCTGAAATTGTAACTCAATTTAAGCGAAGAAAAACTGTATTTGTACAGCAGGAGCACCTATTCTTTGGTATCCATTACGTGTTAATAAAAACGTAATTCTCTACAATGCATTACATCTACACAAGACACGCCTCGTTGGCATCATAATATATGATAATGCACTGCAGACTTTGAGAGGTCTGGTGTAGTCAAATCAATAGTCCATCATTAGTAGGGGTGTAACAATGTACAAATAACCTTTTTGTATTGTGATACATTTTTGATTCTCTGCCCGAACACAATCAAGCATTTGGTTTCTTTAATCATCACATGTATTTTAAAAAATTGTCGGGTTTAAATCGGGCTCGGGCCGATAATTACAGTTAATGTGTCGGGCCGGGTCGGGTCTCATATTTTGGGCCCAATCTAAACTCTAATTCAGATACATTTTCTGATGTTTGATTCTGATGCCCGGGTATTCAAAAATATCTTGACTCTCCCAAGCTATAATTCTATTAAATAATTTTGGCTTTGTTGCTGCCCTCCTCCAAATAAAAATCTACATTTAAAAAATGCAGAAAATTCATTTGAGTGCAGGTGTCTCCAAGGCATAAGCCACAACCCCCATGTCTAATTAAAATAGACTGATTACTGACGGACATTGAAACAGAATAGAGTAGACGAGAGACACTCAGGACAGATCATTCTGATTAACAATTTGAAATTCAATTTGTTTCAATAGGTGTTCATTATGTTCCATCTTCGGTCTTCGTACTAACAAATTCATGAGTTACTGCATTGACTGTTGGAGGTAGGGATGCACCGATACCAGTATCTGGTATCGGCCTCGATACCACATTTTCTAAAGTACTCGAACTCGTTAAAAGTCCCCCGATACCACGGTCTGAGGAATGTCTGTGTTTGAGCGGTGTGTAAGGGGTTAAATATTTTTTTATTCTGTAATATTGTTGCGTACAACATGCTTTTCGTTTAAAATAAATGTTTCATTTAAAATAAATGTTCTTAAATTGTCTCTTGTTTATTTTGTTAAATTATATGACTAAAACTGTTACCTGTATATTTGCATTCCCACCTTCTTCGCCTAAATAGGGTCATTTTGTTTCCCATTCATGTCCCCCAGGCATCACCTTGCATTGTTATATGTTTCTCGGATTGCCTGTGTGATATAATGAGTATCAGCATTACTAATTAGCCGCTAATTAATAGAGAAGCATGAGTAATCATGTTTTTTTTTAAGTACTCTGTATCGGTATCATTGAGTACTGAAATGCAAGTACTCGTACTCGTTTTCCAAAAAAGTGGTATCGGTGCATCCCTAGTTGGAGGTTATACAGTCCCTTAAAATAAGGACAGAAAACATATTCAATACTTTTGTCATTCAAGCTGTATTCAGTTAATAAAATTAGATCAAATAAAAAGCAATCAATACCCTTTATGAATACGCAAATGCTCCTTTCTAAAAATCCTTTATTGTTCAGTTTGAAAGCCCTGTGTTTAACGTGCACAAAAATCCGGGGCCAGATGCAAATTCTATTCAAAAACATAACAGTCCTACAGGCCTTAACTATAAAACAATCAGTGTCTGATAAAAGCAGATGCAGTTCAGACCTCAATTGAATCAATTGTCCGACAAACTGAAACACATTCATTTTAAGGTAGACAACAAAAGCATTGTAGTCATCAAGGAAAACCCACAGGCTGACAACAGGGTTGCCATGCTCTATTGTCTATGTTCATTACTCATGCTGCTCTATTAATTAGCGGCTAATTAGTAATGCTGATACTCATTATATCACACAGGCAATCCGAGAAACATATAACAATGCAAGGTGATGCCTGGGGGACATGAATGGGAAACAAAATGACCCTATTTAGGCGAAGAAGGTGGGAATGCAAAGCACACAGCCGAACACAGCCTCACTCAGAGGGTGTTTACAGTTCTGGTCAGTAAACAACAACACTGAGGTCTACACCAAGTGGTTGAAGAAACGGGTGCATGTGCAATGATTCTGGATGAAATATGAATAATATGGGGGGACGGTAACACTGGCTGATTGGGTTTTCTACACCAAAGCTGGAAAGATGCCTCTGGTTAAATTCTACAAACCTGACCTAAATACATCAGTTTTGTTTCTGGGAGAGAAAATGAAGGAGATGCTCCACATACCAGGAACGCAATTTAAAATCAACCAAAAATACACTTCTGGAGCAACGACACACACAAACCACTTCTTTTGTACAGGGTGAGGGACCCTTTTAAAGTTTCAAGAACCATTACCTAATGTAAATTAGTAATGTGCTAATGCTCTCTGGCCAAGTAAACACCAATTAAATGTTTTTGCTGGAGACATGCCTCGCGGGCGATGTGTGGAGAGGACCGAAGACGAGCTACTTCTCTCTGGGTAACTTGAGTATGCAGCAAATTCGTCTCTTCACCTGCTCAATGTGGCTCTTGTTTCGCAATAGTGTCCTCTCACCTCAGAGAGCGCAAGAGGGGTCAAACTTGGGCAGCCACACGGGCATCTCGTTACAGGAGAAAACCGATAGGAGGGTTAGGTTGGCTGGGAGTCAAGGACGAAAATGAGGATGTAGGGTTCCCTGGTTCAATGCCACGCTACAGGAGCAGCATCTAGCAGAGTGCCTTAAGCATATAGAGGAGAATGGGGCTTGCAGGCATTCGACCTTTAAATAGAAGGACAGCTCTTTGAAGGTAGCGCTCACAAAGTCGCAGGCTGCAAATGTAAAATGGCCTGCTGAGCCTGTGGGCCTGCTGAGCTCGTGGGTTTCGAGTAGAAGGTTCTCATCATGGCCTGCTGATCTTTTTCAAGACGGACCTGCTGGACACTGCAGTGATGGATTAGCACCAGGAAAGAATTCCCTCACCTCCACTCTGCCCTCATTTCCGAGCATCTGTTAACACTTCTAGTGATGTGTTCATCTCGAGCTGACATGGCAAATCATAGGCATCACCCATCTGCAGGGAGTCTATTGATGGTGGGCCGAGTGAGAGGCACTCCCAAGCATGGGGCCCACCATGGCGAGCGCGAGCGACCGGGTCACGTGTTCGCAAACAGCTGCATCACTTCACGATGGAAGATTTGAGACTTTACAAGGAGGAAAACTAGGGTCTGACCAGCTGATAAAACTGGCCCCTAGTACTGTTCAGTATTTACGCACATAAAGACTAATAACTGGTAAACAAATCGATCTTTAATCTGGTAAATGTGAACAATCAAGGATAAAATAATACTCCAAATGCAGCCTTTGGCAAGAGCATAACCTCAAATCCTATTTTCTTATTAAGAGGACTGATTGAAAGTTAAAATTAGTACCAGAAAGCTCAATTTTGCAAAAAAAAAAAATTACACTTAGTTTGATAAAATGTAACAATGCAAAAAAAAAAAATTAATCCGAACCAATTTGCGTTTCCATGAGAAAACAAATTGTGATAGTGTAGTTGCTATGGTAACGGTGGTTGTTACTAGGTGATTGCTATGGTGCTGCCTGGTGATTTCGATCTTTTATTGTTGAAGCCTTTCCGAAATTCCAAACAGGCTCAAAGGGGAAGCGGCGCATTTCTTTGGCTATAAAGAGAATAATAATAAAATAAATAAATAACATATAAAGAAAAACACTACCGTCAATGCGGATGCATTCACACTAATTACACCAGCCAATGATACCATCACTGGAATGTTTAGCAATATTGGCAATAAAATCTTTATCTCGGCCGAAAACCTGTGTAAACAGCAGCGAGAGGAGCCCAGTCTGTGTAAAATGGGACAGTGTGTGTGCTGCTACCATTTGTTCACGCAGCACCCACTCGAGTATGACTCATCGTCCTTACATCACACGTCCTTATAATGGCGCAAGGGGAATGGAGCTGGGGGTGGAGCCGGGGGGGTCTAAATGTATAAAAGATGCGTTCCCCATCCCTGAGCACTGAATACCTCTCAAATTATATTCATTATATTTCATTAAGCCGTTACTCGTTATTATACGAAATGGCACCTTTTACATTCAGCTGTGCTGCAGGTTCCTTAAGCTGAAATTGGGATGCTTTCATTAAATGAATTGCATGTACAGGAATTGGGGGACATTTTCATACACATTTCCGCTAACAGCATCACATTTAGTGGTACAAAATTTCAAGCGGGGTGTCTCAGGTGTAAAAATCTGCCCCCTGATATCAAAAGCATATTAATGAAGTGTTCTATCAATTGGCTCCATTATACAATCAAGAGCCTAGGAGGTGGGATATCTTGCCATCCGCGTGGAGCTCTGCGCCAAGTTCCGGACCGCAGATGTTGTTCGCATTCTCTGTAAACACAAGGGATTCTGGGGAGAGATCAGCACTAAAATAGAAGCAAAGTCACATGTGACTTCAGTTTAGGGTTCACCATCGTTTGAGCATAAAAATCCATCATTCACACTGAACACACATGGGAACGCATCAAGACCTGGCATGAGATGTGCTGTGTTGGATGTTCGTGTGAAGGACTGAAATGAAGGACTGCACAGTGACAGCAATCACTGTCAGCTTTAATTCGAGGGTGCTGATGTCCAAGTCAAGGGAGCTGTGTAAGAATTACAGGCTTGTTTAAAAAAACCTACTTAGTCCCCCCATTTTAGGATACTAAAAGACATTTGACGACTGGCTGCTCAACTGTGTGGCTGCATCTTTTACCTCATGGCCCAGAGAGCCTTGTGTGAAGAAGTGGCATTTGCCTTTGGAGTGCTCTGCCATTTCTCATGATTCAAGATGTTTGTCACATATACAGTTACATAAGTACAACGTGTAGCGACACGTAACCCTGACTCACTCCTTAGACAATGCAATACCGGAATTAGAAAATAAAATGAAATTAACAAACATACACAATGTAAAAAAACTGCAATATGCAAACTATAGACTAAATCGGAGTATAAAAAATATAAAATAAACAGAAACCGCCATTATGGTGTGAAGTTGTGGCATTTGCATGGATTCTGTCCTTTTCAGAAGCATCAGTACAATTACAAGCACGTACACAATCAACTAACCTCATTTTTGGTAAGAATCAATACTTTTAGGCACAGTTAGAACTACAAATTTAGTAGAGTTTCCATTTAACACAGATGGGGGCGACCAAGCCCCTGCAACATCTGTAGATGTTTGAGGGTCTGCTGAACTACTTCAATTATCAGAAGAGACTAATAGAGTCCAAGCTGTCTGAGAAAAACACGTGCTGATGCTGTTTTCCCAGAGCGGCAGTGTTTATTCCACCTTGCCGCTCAGGAGGTCACTGCTGGGATGTCACTGTAAAACCAGGACTGGAGTTTTATTGTCCTGAATTAGAGCACACAGCACTCACACCTAAAGAACAGGGGGAAATTTCCACTTTTCAACTTCATTTCATTTTAAATGATATATTTTACTTACTTTGATATCATGTAGATTGATATACTGACTAGGGATGCACCGATACTGATACCGGTATCTGGTATCGGCCTCGATACCACATTTTCTAAAGTACTCGTACTCGTTAAAAGTCCCCCGATACCGTGGACCGATACCACGGTCTGAGAAATGTCTGTGTTTGAGCGGCATTCAATAATATTTTACTTTGTAATATTGTTGCATACAACATGTTTTTCATTTTAAATAAATGTTCTTAATTTCAAACTAGTTTTTTTTTGTTAAATTATATGACTAAAGCTGTTACCTGTACATTTAAATCATGTTTTTATTAAGTATCCGGTATCGGTATCGGCGAGGACTAAATTGCAAGTACTCGTACTCGTACTCGTTTTCCAATAAAGTGGTATCGGTGCATCCCTAATACTGACATATCAATATTTTAGCACAGCCGTAAATGTTTTAATTTCAATATTAGGTTAATCAGTCCAGTTGCTTATGGAACCATGAAACGGGTGGTTTATTTGTAAATGCCGGTTTCTCTGTTACAGCCAGTGCAAATAAAAACAGACATTCTGCACTTTAACCTCAGAAGTTGTTGTTGCACTCCCAATCCAAACTACTGGAGTTGGAGCCAAAACTAAAATAGTCACTGTCCTATTGCTTACAGCCTGCACCACAGCGTCCAACTATCTGTCCATCTAAAATAGCTTTTACCATGTAACCTAATGGTGAATGATCACTTTCACTTCAAAGCGTCAGCCTTCAATTATCGGACTGAAACCCAAACTTAATGACTGCAATTAGATGCAACCGAATTTGGCTTGAGGCCACAACACAGCAACTAGCCACGCCTGAATTCAGAAACATCCTTGAGAGAGCGAAGTCTTTTTAATATTGTAGCAGTGATCTAACCATAACTGAGTAAACATGGAGTAATTTGCTGATACTGACCTGCAGGGATGGGTACCGTACTGAACCCAATCTCAGTACTGCTTTTACTGAAGCTAGTCATCACAGTTTGGTGAAGGTATTTTACTAATTTTTTGAAAAAGAAAGAGCTACTTGCTTTGTCCAAAATCGCATACTACATGTCTAGGTACTATATTTGAATTTGTACGTACTGCACTGCCGTTAAATCAGTATGTTCTATATAGTATGAATGAGGGCAGTATGAATGGAATTCGGACGTACTGCATCCACTCTGTTGGTGAGGTCACGTGTCATGTGACGTCACAAAAGCGATTTTATATTTAATGCAATTGGCCTTATTTTTTACCTTTACAGAGGGCATTTACACAAGCGTAATTTAACCACAAGGAACATTTTTCTTAAGGTACATACACTTGGAAAACGGAGACACGATTCTTTTCGCCATTTTTTGAATATGACGCCACCTCTCCCGCTGCATTATGGGATAGTGCAGCGTCCATCGGATGCCTACTATAGAATTTGGCCAGAAGCAGTAGGTCACCCGGGTACTTATCGCCTGCTTACTATGAATTACTATGAATTACTATTTCGCATACTATGAATTTGGACATACTTCTCGCCTCGCGTACTGGGTTTCGCATACTGTTTAGCAGGGAAGTGTGCGACTTCGGACGTAGCGATTGTAAATTGTTTCCTGGATATACAATGAGGGAGGAGTAATGTGTGAAAAATGACATGCAAAACTTTGCTCCCATCACTCCCACTGATCAGCCGTTAGAAAAATGCAACTGTTACCATACATTAATGCTAAACACTGACAGTAGCTGTTTGTTCAGGATACATGTTTCAGTACTGTCCAATTTTCCAAGGATTCATTCTTGTACTTAAGCCCAACCATCATCCAAACTTCTCATTGGTTAGCTCAGAATGACCTTCATCAACCGTTTTGAAAATGCAGCTGTTAAAATACGTTAACACTGCCTAAACACTGATAGGAGCTCCTTTCGTCCAGAAGATTGTTTATTATTTATGTTACTACAAAAAATACATTCACTACTATGCTACTTTATTCTACTGAAGTATTTTTCCAAAAAATACATTCACTACTATGCTACTTTATTCTACTGAAGTATTTTTCCAAAAAATACATTCACTACTATGCTACTTTATTCTACTTAAGTATTTTTCCAAAAAATACATTCACTACTATGCTACTTTATTCTACTTAAGTATTTTTCCAAAAGATCATTACTGGTAATGATGTTCCACTGTTATTGGAATATAACTTAAATCTTAATCTCTAACCAATGCAATTTTTCATTGTGCATTAAAAGTAACATGACGAAAAACACCACCCAGCTCTGCATCACAACAGCGTGTGAAAACAGCTCTGCAGTGCCTTATTCACATGCCCAAAAGCCATTACCCACCACTGGCAGAACTGCCACACTGAGTGCCAACAACACAAGTAACATTATGCAGAGGGGGAAGCGCTACACAAACAACTTTAATCTCTGCTCTGCCTCTTAAGTTTTCCGATGTGCTCTAATGTGGCTAGTACACTGGCAAATGAGATTTGTGGGGCTCTACCACTTACATCACGGAGCTCTATGACAGCACAGCGCCATCAGATTAGTGGCTATTTCTATCAGACGGCCGGAGCAGGACGGTTCTTTGGGCAGTTACAAGTTGTGCAGGACACTTCTAGGAAAAAGGTTTCCCAAGAGTGTGGGGGGGACACCGGGTTCACTGCCTGTACACAGTCATAAATCAATCAGCTCAAACTGGAGTATAAAAGCCATAAAAGTGACAGGAAGATTCATGAGGCAGAGTCTGAGAGAGACAAGCTGATTATAATCTGGCCTGGAAAACCAGTAAAAGTGACACAGACTTTCGTACTGAACTGGCCAATTAGGTGCAATGTCACTGAAGGAACATACCAAAAAAAGGATGTGCGCCATTATCAGCGGATGAGAGGGATCTTCATTAGAACATCCTGAGACAGAGTGTCAATAAGGGAAATCACAGACCGATCACAGGTGCACGTTAAGAAGCAAAACCACAGGCTATAACTGAATGACTGTATAAAAGAAGCGTGTATAAAGAGTGTGGCTCATTTTATCTATCCTACTTCTAGACAGAGGCATTAAACTATGCAGACTAAGCCAGATTCTTAATTACCCAGAGTGAGGAAGAGAACCAGTGATGAACAATTTCCTCTGGGATAAATAAAGTTTTCTGAATCTGATTTTCAGAGAAGGGCTACTGCAAGTGGAAAAATCAGTAAAATTACAGACAAAAAAATATTAAAAGGTAAGGTAAAATTCTGCATAACTGAGAATTTCTAAGATATATATATATATATATATAATCTTAGAAATTCTCAGTTATGCAGAATTTTACCTTACCTTTTAATATTTTTTTTGTCTGTAATTTTAATTTTACTGTTTAGGTTTATTTCAGAGAAACTTGCAGACTTCTCGTGGTATTGAGAGAAATTTAGGGCTGCCTGTTAATCGTGAGGGTTTAAGGGGCCATTCACTACGTTTTCCTGTTTCTAATATTATATACAATGTTTGTACACCAAAAATGTCCCAATACATCATAAATAATTCCTCCGGCTGTTTTGTTTTACTTCTACCTTTGAAGGGAACACATTTCAGCAAAAGTCACTGTAGTTATAACAGGTCCATGGGCTGCAAAACATGTTTATGTTCTTTGCACAAATCCACTCTCACTTAAAGAGATTTCACCAGCTCTATTCCATTTAAGGGCTCTGGCACTTTTAGGCAAATAAGCTGATGCTGCTCGTTTAACACACCTGAAACAGTGGCCCTATCCAGCCCTGTGTGTTTGAACCAGAGTCAGACCCAGAGCAAGATAGACACAACACTTCATGTGTGACTTGCCTTTGCCTGTAGCCATAGTGCTCTGAGTCTTATGCACATGCTTGTAAAACCAGCAGAAAAAACTAATATAGTGGATGGGGGCTTGATAGGTGACTGATGTTTCTATGCAAATTTCCCCATTATGACATCACAATAGGGGAGCTGAAATAGTAGAAGCTGAATGAATGGATGCTTTTTCCCCCCCTTGGAGAGTTTATAGGAGCAGTAGAGACACAAATGCATGCAAACATTGAGTTTTGCATACGTTTTCTTTAAGACTGATCTTTCTTTCTGATTGGCTGTACTCTACTGCAGCTCATTCAAAAGGCAGCACAGGGCTGAAACCCTCCTTGGAATTTCAGCATGAATGGGAATGAGGCTGAAATGCTGTAAACTGAATAAGAAGATGCAAAATGTCTAGAAATAAAAGGACTGCATGTATGGAAAGAGTGACTGTACATTTTGAGACTAAAAGAATTTACATATTTTAAGCTTTTTAAATTCCAATCAAGGGGTGAACTGGGGCCTTTTCTAATACACTTAAAGGCACTGCATGGTGGTATAATAACTATACCATACCATCCAGAACTACCAGAGGGTCTACAAAACAAATAATGGATGATAATTATGTTATAACGACAACCAGTAAGCTGGAATGGACAAAAAAGAGCACATGCAATTAATATGATAAATATTCACGTTTAAGATAAGACGACCCTTTATTAGTCCCACAGGTGGGAAATTTTAATGTTTATTCAACATTCTGCAAAACTACTAAATTAAACAAACATTATGTTTTGTTTGCAATGAAAAAAAGCTGTCAGGCAGTTCTTTAAGTAAACAATCTAGATGTAAAAAGTACAGCCATTGCAAAAAACCAATAATAATAAAATAATAAAATTAATAATAAAATATACCGATTATTTGTGCCTTACAACACCCTGTCTGTACATCTCCACCATGAATAGATTTTAAAAATACATTTTAGGCCAAGACTTTCATCAATCATCATATTCATAACCGTGTCATGCGATAACTGTCTGTGAGGTGGCTTTTAGACAGATTAAACCCCGCAGACGTCTGCTTTCTGTCGCCACCGCCGCTGTGAACAACTGAGACAGCAATTTTCCCTTGAATGAAGCATCTGAAATCAGAACACTATACATTACTTTGTTTAGTAACTGCCTGACAATGTCCAATTTTGGAGAAATGGGTGGACTTCCCCTTGACCTTAATACAAATGGAAAGTAGTGATGGAACACGATCACAGCCATAATTTAAATCAGTCCCTACTCACATTACTCATATCCCCAGCATGCGGTATCAAGTGCATTCCAATATCTGAGTGTGATGTACAGTACTGTGCAAAAGTCTTAGGCTCCTGTGTTAAAGAAATTTATATGTGAGGGACCTTCTGCTAGCAAACGCACAAGAATAACATTAGAATAAATGCTAACAAACGATGCATGTATAATATTTGCATGTATAATGGTTTTGTGAGCTGGTAAGTACAAAACAGGTTCGGTTCCAGATTTCACCTCCAGATTTCACCTTTGCATGGGTTTGTAAATCTCCATCAGCAGCTCCTGATTTAATCAAATGCCATATTGATTGAAGGTATTAGAGGTCTTTGATGCGAAACACAACATAATACGGATGAGGAGAGGTCTGAGAATTATCAAGTAAACAGACACTGTATTTATATACTATATAGTGTATTAATACCATTTGTATTCAATTTAATATAAGTTTTTACATACTGCTTAGCTTAACAGGTTTTAATGATCATTTTCCTCAAGCCGTTAGCATGTACGTTCAAGCCTCTGTATGATCATCTAGGGGCGGCACAAGTAAGTTTTAAAAAATCTAAATGTATTTAGTTCACATTTAAAAAAAGATGCTAAAGGGCTCTAAAACAAAGCTTCTGTGCTGTTTCTGCACTTACTGCTTGTGCGGTTAGATCCAGAGGCCAGTTTTCCCAGTTCCTGCCCTCTGTGTCCTCAAGCGAGGATGCAGCAACACGGAGTGTCCCACGGTCCAGCGTGGTTTGTTGACACTGGCTCTCTGCTTCCCTGTGAGGAGCTGGGATGGGATTACTACACGCTGAGTGAATGAGTCAGGCTGTGTGAAACGACCTGAAGGACGGCGCTCGTTGTCAAAGGCTTCTAAATTACAGCACCATGCTTTCGATTCGGTTTCCAAAACAAAACAGCAGCCCGTCCAGCACAGGTTGTGTCTCAGTGGCCGAGGAAAGTATGGTGGCTTAAGGAAACCTTTGGCTGTTTTGACCAAATAACAGAGGGAGTGGTTTGGGCAGAGGGAGGGGAAAAGGGAGTGGAAGGGCTGAGACAAAAGAGCGACCGAATGAAAGCGCGAGACAGACACAAGTAGAGCTAGGTGACCCCACTAAGCCTCTTTACTGCTCTGACTGTACTGTTCATGGGCTGCGACGGCAGATTAGAGGCCAGCAGGCACTTTGGATCTCCTGACTGCTAGCCATGCAGCATTATAGAGCTAAAATTAGCTCCCCCGACGATCAAGTTTGGATCCAGGGGACAAAGTACAAATCAAGGGTGCTATTCAAGTGGGCATGAGAAGTGACGACCAATCAGATGAAAGAGGGCATCCACAAGAAACCATTTGTCTGGGTCTACTTCATTCTGTCCACCCAAGAAGGAAACGTGGGTCAGTGCTGTCTCAATTCAAATAATGTGTGTAGGAGTTCCAGCAAACATTGGCTCCAAAGTGTGGTCCAAATACTGAGATGTGTGCAGAAGAATGATGACCATTGCTCCACAATTTATAACGTCAAAGCTGTCGGCCAAGGCAAACAAGTTTTATTCGTCCACGAAGGAATAATCAAGCAGGGTCAACAACGGCTTCTGACCATGTTGATCAGTTGTTTCTCGAAAAAAGCCCAAAAGTATTGCGTTAGAGAAAGTGCCAACAGAAAGTGGACCAAAACTAGAACAACATATTCCACACTGGACCAGACATTCCCCATCAATCAGATGTTCAATCATCATGCAAAGCTTCTTACAAAACAGAAGACCTAAAGAAGCTCTTAATGAATGGGAAAAACAACCTGTGTCCCATCATCATGGATGCTAACCACTTCCTTATAGCGCTCATAACCACAGCCCCTTCAGGAAGATTTTGAAAAGTTCGTCCAGCAACATCTAATCAACGTTCTGAGGAGGAATTACCAAACCTCAACCCTCTGAGCAAACATGTAATCACCACAAATCCAGCCTTCCAGGACCACTTGTGTAGAGGAAAGGCTTACACAGAAATTCCACCATGCACAATTACTACATAATTAAAGGATCCAGATGTAAACAAAGTAATTCAGAGCAATGTTGCTTTCTTGGCCACAGTGGTGGTGAATGGAACCAGGCGTCTCAAGAGTTTAATGAGTCTAAAAGCTCCCTTAAAAAGTTTGTACAATGGTCAAGAATAAAACAAAAGTCAACCAAAACAGTACCACCAATAATTGATTGTTTTAGATTAATCTTTGGGTAATTAACATTAATAATATATAAAAGATTAACAGGGGTCTACAGAACAAAAATTGTATTTACCATCAAAGCAATTAGTGGTCCCAAATGTTAAGGATGGGCTGTAATTATGTTATTACAATACAACAACACAACACACAGTATAAGATGTTTACTCTTATAGAGTCATGTTTAGGCATGGGCTGGTATGAGATTCTGACGGTATTTCACGATATCACGGTGTTGTAATTACTGCTCTACAATGTTGTATTTAAATGTGTGGGTAAAAAAAAAAACCTCTTTTTTTCAACTGAATACAGTATATTTTATTTCAGGAAACATATGGCACATTTTGTAACATTGAACATCAGGCAAAATAATTAGAATAAATTATCTTCTTAATTAAATTAAATTGCAGTCACTTGTTTGAGCCTAAACCTGCAGCTCAACAATAATCAAAATAAAGAAACAAATCCAATTTTTAAAAACAAATCCTTCCTTTGACGACACAAACAATGAACATATCGTAGGAACCGTATAACCGTGACTTTTTTAAACCGTGGTAAACCTTGAAACCTGTTATCATCCCATGTCTAGTCATGTTTAACAAATGCTATTTAGAAAAATACAAATATATGGTGCTTAAACCTTTTAAATGTCCTACGTACAGTAAATTTGAATGCATATTCAACATTCTGCACAAATTCCAAATTAAATAGTCCTGTTTATGTTTAATTTACACATATTTACACACACACACAACAAAATATGGAAACATATTCACTAGTTGGTTTGGATAGCAAATAAATAGCTACATTTGTTATAGACATCTGGTTTCATTCCACACCACTGTAAAGAAATCCAAGGCAGTAAGTCTTTTCTGCAATGAGCAATCTCACTTTAAACCAGCATGAAAGACACTTCTACGAATTCTCCCCAAAGACGCAAAGGGGAAGTCATTAACATGGGCGATACGCAAAAATACAACACTTATTATAAAAGCAATATTTATATATAAGCAAATTCTAAACTAAATGTAAGATAAAAGCAGTAGTGACAAATAATATAAGGGATTATATATGAGGGAATCCACCAACTAGCAGAAATAAAGTAATAAAAGAGCAGGATAATGAGCTGCCATTCATTTATTTTGACGTTTACACACAGTGGCAGGTTGCTAAACACTGTCTATTGTTTACAATTCTACCATATCTATCCACTCTCATTCACCTACAAGTGCTGACAGAATATTTTCCAAGTCATATCTTTGCTGATCCCTCATCGAAGTGGATATAATGTAATAAACCTGGTATGAGGCATGAGAAACAACAACAAATGCTGAACCAGCACTAAGGGAGGCCATTTAAAAACAATATGGCGCCTTACAAAGACCCAAACAGCGCCTCAAATGATACACAGTTCCACAAGAAGTGTGTGACGCCTGGGGGAGAAGACGAGTCCCAAGACGAACAGTGAAGTTCATTCTGAGTAGCCAGTGAGAAATCTGGATGATGGACGAGCTTAAGTACAAAAACAAATGCTTGGAAAATGAATTGGACTCATTGCCAGCTGGGCCTTTACTACATAAAGGCTTTATTTTTCTCAACACACATTCAGGCATGGGTATAGAAAACCAGCACTAAATTTGGATCAGCATATGGATAATTTAATGGACAAATGAAGCTGCTATCAGTGTTTACGCAGCATTAATGCACTCCAACATCACTGGCGGGTTTTTTATGGTTGATGTAGGCCTGGATTAGTGGAAGAGATGAGAATGGCACTCTGCACATCACATATAAACACTATGAGTTCGACAAACAAATAACTTGACAAGCATCACTGAGCATGACAAATAGTCCATTTAAGCATCTGTTATTTACATTTACATTAATGGCATTTAGTTGACGCCCTTATCCAGAGCGACGTACAACAGTGCTCAAGTAATCCACAACAGTAGCAAGGACCTGTAGAGCAAGATTTAAGTCAACATCCACGTTATATTCTGCATTAATTCTGCTTCATGAGATACTGATTAGTGATTATCAGAATTACATCTTAATAAATGAGGAAAAGTATAAAAACACTGCTGTGATCAACACTCTCATCTAACAATGAGACAAGTTGGATGGCAAAACACTACTAGAAGTTCAAGTAATTACTGCCATTTTGTTTAAGAGTAAACAAGAGGTTTATTGTCTTTGAATTAACCTATTTAGAAATATTGTCAGCAGCTCTTTAAAAAATGAAGGCAAGTTCTTCCGTTCAATACTTGCACCTATAAAAGACAACAGCATTTAACTTTTTTTTTTCCAGAGCACACTTATGTGTTTGTTTATTTTATATATAATGCATTATTTACCTGACGCTGACAACCATCTTGCATTAATGCATGTTTTTGAAACTTTGTGCTTTAGTGTGTGTGCAGTTCTATGTCTCAGTTGGTCGTTGTGGGGGTCAAGCATTCGGCATCCCTTTACTTTTGTTCATATTACATGGACAAAAGTAAAGGGACGCCTTACAATTACACAAATTTTAATGAACCTGCATTCAGACATATAGACTTTCATATGTGTGTATGTATGTGGGTGTGTGTTTATTCACACGCATGCTCTTTTGCCTACATTCTGCAGCTCTAGCTTACATTTGACTGATGTCTAACCAACTGCTTTGGGACCCAGATTCAGTAGGGTGTACAGGACTGGAAGAAAAAGGAGGGAACTGAAGGTGCTGACACCCCAGTGAGGATGAGCATTCTGTGCATGCTAGCCAGCCTGCCAGTTCTAAAGAATTCACGCAGCCTACATTTGCTGCGCAACCCTTGGCCTGCAACATAAGGTGCGCACAGCATGGATGTACTCGAGCACATCCACAGTTCAGACCCACTGCACAACAAGTTCAACATGCTGCCTGTGCACACCCTGGAGCATGTAACATAAGAGCATTTCCCCAAATTACGGCCAGACAACGAACCCTGGTTTACAAAGCTACTGCTGCAGGTCCACATATCTGAAGAACATTGCCAGAATTTACAAATTGTCTACATTCTAGCATTACTGAAATGATTAGCATTACGGCTAATTCTAGCATTACTGAAATGATTAGCATTACTGCTCATTCTAGCATTACTGAAATGATTAGCATTACAGCTAATTCTAGCATTACTGAAATGATTAGAAAGTGAATATTGATTGTGAATATACACATTTGCATTTTTGAAATACCATATTTTCTCCACAAACCTGCTGTAATATGACAGAAAATACAGTAACATTATTATAAATCCTTTTAAGAGCAAAGAAAAACACATTCATGCTTCAGAGAACGAAGAACATTGTTCTCGGTATGGTTTGACAGTTCTTTACAAATCCAGGTCTTGTGGCTGTGGGTCATTGGAGACACGGACAGCGCTCTAACACAAAAATGGAGCCCTTTGTAGGTCTATGGTCTACATTACCATCATTCAAATAACACCTTTCCAAGCAAACAAGAAATCTTTTATAGAGACTTGTCTCCATGATTCAAGGCTGCAAGCTATTGTTTGTTTTACTCTGAACAGGGACTGCATGTCTGTATTGCAAGTCACTGGTGAAGGACGTCATTAGAAATTATTTAATTACTTTCTAATATTTATGAGCAGGGATACACGACCAGAATCAGCAGATTGGTGCTCCAAACACACAGAATAGGCAATCTGCAAATGCATATGTTATTTTGGACGTTTTATAATATCAGCCAAGTTATTGTCTCTGAATTCTTCTACTAGACATATAGCATATTTATGCATGATTTATCCATTGTGTTAAATGACCTGTTAAATATCAATCTTTTAATGGAATTAAAAGGCTATAGATTTTTCACTATTAATTAAGAAACAAGTTTGACCCATTAAAAAAAGAAGACTTATGAATATTGTGACTCTGCTTTAAAGAAAGGAGTCAAAATTTAATGCTTGTGTGTTGTGTTGCCTATAAAACGTTAACATGGAAATAAGACAATTTGGCAGTAAATAAACCTAAATAAAAACTCATGTTCAGTGCATGGCAATATATGACGCTCCTCGGTTTGCTTTGCAATCATTATAATATTCCGCAATCGCAGCAACAGCTTTAATTCAGTAAAAGCATCCTGACTGATCCAAACGATCCAGACTCTAGTAATGATTATTGTGCACAAATATGATTGGTGTGATTGGTTAGCCTTGTGGTAGTGGCCTAGTGGGTAATACACTTGCCTGTGAACCCAATGACCACAAGGTTGCAGGTTCAAACCACCCCCCAATTTCTGTTCCTGTAACTAATGACTGCAAGTCGCCATAAATGTAAATGTGTAGTGGATAACAGTAGTGCTTTCCAAGCAGGAGAGTAGGGTTCATTTCCTACCCTTCGATTCCTACACCAAACAAATAGAATCCTTGTGCTATATTCCCAACATTCACCTACAGTTTTAATTTGCTAAAGATAAAAGCCTCTGGAAAATAATGGTATATTACAATGCTGATAAAGGCCTTCACAATGCTTTCCAACTACATACACGAGGCACACATTATTTAAACTCAATTTATTACAAATTCCAAAAACAGAATGACATAATTTTATACATATTCCACATACCTTCATTTTTGATGCAGTTTTCCCAGCATCACCTGACTCTCAGACACACCCAATCCCTACTCATCCTTAATATGAAAGTGCAGAAAGTATTTGAATGTCCCTCATCCCTCTATTTCAACCATAGTCATATAAAGACCACCGCTGGGTAGGGGAACCAAAAGATGACCGAAGCATCATGCAGAAACACATTTAAAAACCAGTTACCACAAGTTGGATTAGGACATTTAAAACATCAACCGCTTCATCTTTTAAATGACAACAGCATTCCCAGAAACAAGCCACTCCACTCTAACGGCCAGAGAAACAGAGGCCTCCAACTAGTCAAAACAATATTCACAAAGGGTAAACGTCTTGGGTTCATTCCACAGTCTGAAGTCTCCATGAGCTATTGTGGTCTTCATATCATATCCTGGCATTGTCATGGTGAGCTTTTAGGGGACAGTCAATGTCTAAAAACACGTGGAGACACATGGTGTGTCCTTTACAGATGCAGAACTATTATTACTTTACTTGAAATAACATGAAAGTCCAAGACATGCCATCCATTTATCTAATTATCACTAAATACCATTATATTGCCCACTCCAAGATAATTTTTTTGTTCAGGAGTAGAAGCATTACAGGGAGCAGACACATTATAGTAGCTGCAAAGGGGAACCAACTACATATTAAGGTCATTGTATCTGAATACTTCACTGCATGTGGCTCTAGCAAATAAAATAACATTAGATTTTACTGAAAGCCCTGCAGATTTGACTAGATTTCTACATTTGTTTTATGTAACGCATTGCCAGACATGAAAACTATAATAAATTGAAAACTGAGAAGTCAGACATGAGAGCAAATGAAACAAATAAGTAGGCCAGGCGTGCAGAGAGGCATATAAATATATATTTAACTGCTGTGTCCTATTCATTACCCCTATCCGTTTCAGCAGTAACATCCATAACCTAAGTGAGGCTTAAGTGACTCAGCACGCGTGCTGTACAAACGGCGGCTAATTAGCTAACAGTGCCTAATTACCAAACACACCGGGTGATTGTGTTGCATGGTCGTGTCAAAATATGGTCACTGAAGTGACAGTGTAAGATTTTACTCTTTTCAGGTAGATGACGGTCAAAGGTCAGACTGGTTAAAAGGCCAGCGGGCCAATACCAGACTCTGGAGATCGGGGCAGCTGATTGAATTTTATGTCCAAAAGTTTGTGGACATCTGAAAGTGCAGTGTTTCTTATGAAATCAAGTGTATTAATAAAGGAGTATGTTTTCTCAGCGCTAGAATAAAAGCTTCTCAAAAAATGTCTTTCCATCAGGGGCGTGTCTAAGGGGGGGCTGCCCCCCCACACATATGACATACTGGTCACACCTCTGCTTTCCATTAGATGCTGGAATATTTGCAAGATGATGTGGCTGCAAGACAAAAATATTAGTCATGTCAATTGTAACTAGAAAACGCATTTCCGTGAGAAAATGCAAAGGGTGTTTACGTGGTTGCTATAAAACCAGCGTTTGGTGGGGGCGACCCACCGGCTCTAACCATGCCATTTATAGGACCGGCTGATCGCATAGCAGCATTCATGAGGCAATTAATTTTTGCCACTCAACAAACAAGCACACCAAACCAGATATTTACGGACGTTTTGGCTTTGTAGCTGTCCTAAAATTCAGCACAAGCTCCGACAAGAAGCAGGGCCTGTTTTGCCCATTAAAAAATTATGAATGATAAAAATAATAATAGTAATAGAAATAGACGTTGATGATGCAGCCACACTAAATTTTAATATAATAGAACACTCCTATTTACATCAAATCTACTCTGATGAGGCAGCAGCTGGAAAAGCAGCAATTAGGGGAAAAGAGAGTGGGTGGAACCGGATACAACTAAATTGTGTACAAATTTAGTTTAAAACTGCTATATTCTAAAATGAACAATTATAGCTTATGAAACAGAAGTGGGTTTTTTCCATTATTCAAAACACCACAGAGAAATGTCATACATTTATTGATGAACACAATCATATTTAAAACTGCTAGCATTTAACTGTCAGGTACCAAATTAAAACAACATATCATGGATGCCTAGTTCGCAAATACAATATCAATGTGTTGCCATCCTTTATCAATAGTATAATATCAGTACTAGCCTGATTAAATACTAAAGAAGAGCTCTTGCATAGAAACATTTTAAATTCATCCATAAACGAGATCAAACTAGACAGAAAAGCAGCATATATTCTCAGTTAATGTTTAATATTTTATATGTTCCTGTGCATATTGCATTGCACAACTGTCAATGCCCCTCTCTATAGGACACATATGGATAAACTTGGCATATTGCTCTGACTACATTTTATGAATGTTTATGCATGTGCAGACGTAAAAAAATATATCGGCACAAAACTCCCATACTAGATTAATCTGCATCAGGATCAGCCTGGGTTAACCATTAGGTTCATCCATTCAAATAAATGTCCTGTACAACACAAAAATCGATTTACCAAAAACACTACGTCACATTCAAGTGTCCTTGAGAAGCCACAGCACAGGCACAAAATCATGCACATACCTGCTAAGAGTGAAAGCAAAGAGATGTATCGGGAAAAACACAAGACAGCCCAGAGGAGCTTTAGAGGCACAGAGATCTACATCATCACTCTCAACATCCATCCGTGAAAAGCTGAAGCTGATGGCTGGATGTCAGTTAAGATCATACTCTCTCAAATTCCTCCCAAGGTGAATCCGAGGCACGTTTGAAGCATTTGGTCTTCAGTACGCAATGTTTTTTACATTAATATCCACTCCAAAGCAGAGACGACCGAAGAAAGGTCATTTTTTCCTGGCTGGAAACCTTACGCAATGACCCCTAACGTGTCTGTGGACCTGCTTTCATCCAAATTGCATTGCATTTCCAAGACAAATAACATGATCACAATGTATTATTAGCCCATGATCTCTGTGATATTTCTAATATTCACATATTTACAGTTCAGTGTCCTGTCACATGTCCAAACATGACAAATCCTAGATAAACAAACCTCGGACAACAATAATAGGCACAGCTTTTCCTCTTTATTTTCTCACCCCAAAGATGACACTCACAGGTTGGAACGGATCTGAACCTGGTTTCTCCTTCGATTTTTGTTTCATTCCACCTTAAATGTCTCAGCAGTTTCATGCATTTTAAGGTGGTAGGGTAATTTTGACTATAAAGACTGAAAATAGGAGGCTAAGTGAGCTAAAGCCATCAAAACAGTAAAATCTAGCTAATTGTGGGGCTCTGTTGCTAAACACAGCGCTTGTGAATATTCAATGTAAGTTAAAACACCAACAAAAGGAGAACTGGCACCGTTTCTCATTTCTAGATGCGAATAGATAAAAATAGTTAAACACATCGAGGGGAGCGAGGAAGAGTGAACCAAAACAAACCAGTTAGCAATCTAGCTTAGCTACATATGTGTTTTGAGTTTTTTAACTTACCTATTTGAGACAGCGGTCCAAATCCCGTATTCAAGGACACATTCGAAGCTGACACCCAGGACAGAACTTTAAAATTGAAGTCCAAAAGAGCCGTGTTTTATTACGAGGAGTCCAAACGAGGTGCTGCTAGCTCTGCTAGCAAGATTCGGCTAGCTAAAATCACTCAGACTGCTGTTTTTGTTTAAATGTCACTATTCTGAGTCCATTCTGAAATCTTTTCCACCTACAATGTGACAGTAAAGAAGATAAAACCTTAATTAATATATGTATAGGCCTATTTAGGCTGTGCGAGCTAAAACGAGCGGTTCCAGGCTGTTAAGTTATTCATGGTAGGAATGAAAATATGTATCATTATTTTTTTGTCCAAAATATTGTTTTACGGTAACATTAGCTCAATTTAACCAACCAGAAATTAAGAGACCTGTAAAAATAGTAAAATGACAATAAGAGTCCCAAAACAAGCAACGTTTTACCTCCCCAATGGCAAGGCTAGCTCCAACTCTCTCTTCTAAATTAAAATTTCACCACTGAATCTGCCCTAATAAACTAACGTTGTTTTTTAGTTTGCCCTTTTTGTCTCTGGCAGTGAAAAATTAGAGCCTAAACCATCTGTTTATTGGTGTTTAGCTGCCTGTCCTCCTGTTAAACTCTGCAGCAGAACCTAAAAAATACACAGAGCAGAAACACCAGCAGAGCTTCAGAGATCCAGCAGCAGCGCTCTCACTCTCTCTCTCACTCTCTCTCTCGCTCTCTCTATCTCTCTAGTAATATTATTACTACTACGACTAATTCTATTACAACTACCAATAATCAATAATGATAATATTGAAACAAAATATAGCAGCAGACTTAAGGAGAGGTAGAAATTAGAATTAAGTATTAAGGTGTCAGTAGTAATAATATAAAAATGATTATTGTTATCATTATGTAAAACAACAATAATAATAATGTTACAAATACAGTTGCATAAGAATAAAATCTATAACTATATTTTAAAAATCTATTGTCTCATTCTGTCTCTCTCTCTCTCTCTCTCTCTCTCTCTATCTCTCTCTCTCTCTCTCTCTTTCTTTAAACCTTTGCTGCCCCTTGTGGTTTTTCTCCCCATGTTCTGAAATAAATCCAAGGACAAAAATGTAAATTCCTTTACATTCAATATTAATAGAAATGGGCTATTCTGATCTGGTCATCTGATTGGCTCACAATCTAATTGGTTGACTGGAATTCCATGCTCTGGTTTGTAATTAGTATCCTGTAATGTGATTGGCTTTACGTAGCATCCTACTCCCAACACTCACTTTTTATTTTTTGTGTTGTCTTATTTAGTTTTACTCCTTCTTGCTTAGCTTATCTTATCTTCTCTTATTTTATATGCAGCACACAACCACACTGCTAGTCTAAACTAAATTGCTATATCTAAAGAATCCAAGAAAGAGTCCAAGTGAAATAGACTGTATTCAGAGGTGGAGAAGGACCTGTTCCAGTCCCTCACAACACCATGTGACTGATTTCTTGTATTTCTAGCAGTGGGTTTTATAGATGTAATATATATTAAACTGCTTTTGAAAGTTATTTTATATATTCCTATATGATTCCCCCATTGGTAAATCAAAACTGAAACTCTTTCCAAACCAACAAACTGAAATTCCAACACTACTCCAGTACCATTTACAAAATTTAAACTCAGAAATCCCTTTTGACCAATCAAAATGCCAGCGCTTCAGTTTTTTGCCCTGGTGGGTCCGTCCCAATACCCAGTCCAGATGGGTTTCATTGTGTTTCCCTGCTGGTGGAATGAGCTGCCTAAACCAACAAGAGCTACAGAATCCCTCTCTATCTTCAAAATCCTCCTGAAGACTCATCTGTTCAGAGAGCATCTCATGCCTTGGCATACAGACCTCATCATCCGTCTTCTTGCTCACTCCTGCATAAAGATTATGTCCACTGGTTCTGACACTGTCCTGAAACTTGAGTGTTTCCTCTTTTCGCTTTAGATAAAAGTTTCTGCCAAATAAATGAAATGTAATGTAATGGCATTTAATATAATGGTTAGGGTGTTGCCCCTTGAATGTAAGGTTATGGGTTTGAATCCCAGTACTGCTGATGGCACCAGTGAGGTACCCTTGAGCAAGGTATCCACCTTGTTGATGGCCCTGCTTCCCTTGATGAATGGGTTAAATGCAGAGAAAGAATAGGGGTCTGCTTTAATTTTTTTTCCCAAATCACAATTAATTTAAATTCCAAATTACATTTTTGTGAGGCTGTTGTCCTGGTGGTCAGGGATTTGCCCCCTCTGATTAGACGTTAGTGGGTAGTGGCACCACTCCTTGAGAGTAAGTGTTTCGTGCTGTTTACAGTGTCTCGCGTGTTCACACGTGACTATATGGGGCAACTTAAATAAATGACCGCAGTACTCTCAGTATTAGGAGAGCAGTCATTTCACTGGCTGACAAGGGAGGCGCTAGAGTGCCAGTTTGCAGCTGAAAGGTCCCAGAGAGAAGAAGAGGGGACCACAACAACAGTTTAGTTTTATTGTGGCAACAGGAGCTCCACAACAAAAACAAAAAACTATCTAACAGACTGACTCGGCACCGCACCTCTCAGGCTCAATGTTTGCAAAACCGAAGAATGAATCTTGGGTGAGTGTGATTTTAACCGCCGTAGCCGTGTTTTTAAAGGTTTTCTGTAATCAGCTTTTCAGATAAACTGTATTAACGAGGCCTGAACCTCCTGCAGGAGAGTTTGAGAGCTGAAATATAAAATGAGTGCTGCATGAAATACAGAAATCCAGTTTTGTGATTCTACAGTCTGTTAAGTTGAACTACATTATACAAACCAGATGTGTGGGTCCAAACATACACAATTTTATAACAGGAAATAATAGAATGATGGTTTTCGATACATTATATTCTGTATTAATCTTTTATTTCCCCACAAAGTCTTTTGAATAGACACATTAGGTTTGTCTTTAGTGCACTGACATTTAGTTTGTGTGTGTATAATGGAAAAAAAAGAAAAGTATAACTCAAATAATTCTGCTTTATGTATTATTGGACAAGGTGATCCCAATCTTCTTTCAAAATTGTGCCAAATGATATACGGTCCAAAGGAATTAGTAATTTAAGTGACAGTAGTGTAAATAATATTAAAAGTTTCTTTAAAGTGATATCAGTATATCAGAGAAAACAATATCATTATTATTGTTGTTGTTATTGTTATTGTTGTTTTGTTGTTGTTGTTTAAAGCAACAATAATAATAGTGCAAATACTGTTGCATAAAAAAATGGAACACAGATAGAGATAAATTATAGGGAGCAGTGTGTAGGGACAGTACCTTACTCGAGGGTACCTCATTGGTGCTACTAGCAGTTCTGGGATTCAAACCCATGCCCATCTGATTGGAGCAAATATTGTTGCAAATCTATGCTGCTGTGATATATTATTTTGTACAGAATTTGTACAGAAACATGTGCATCCATTAAAGTGTATATTGCTAAATAACACTTGTTACATACCACAATTGTTTTGTAATAAAATATTGAAAGAGCAGTGTATCATTAATTTATTAGCTATTTCTTATATCATGTTTAAATATCTGAAAAAGGGTCCAAACTTGTGGCCCATAGCACATATACCTCCATGCAGTCCTTATATGGAAACTAAGCTGCAATAAGAGGTTGTTTTTAAATTGTTTTTGCGATGTCATAAAACAGACCCACTTGTTTCTGCTATACAGGACAACCAAACCAAAAAAGATCTATCAGTCTTAAATTCTTATTAACAAAAACAGACCGTTACTTTCTAAAGCGGGTTTCACACCGAACGCGGCATGCGCTGCGCTTTGCTCCAAAACCCATTGTTTCCTATGGCTTGCGCGGCGCAAAATTGCCGTCG
>JBBKCR010193841.1:0-13414 GCA_037577295.1 Ladigesia roloffi | reverse complement strand
TCAAATTAAGGTGTTTGGTGCATAAATTAAGGTAGAATTAAGAATATTTTAAGTACATTGTGTTTCATAGTGATAGGGCTGGCCTGCACGGCATTTTACCGGTATTTGAATAATCATTTGTATTACCAAATTACTCAAATGATCTTAAAATCATTGCAAAAATAGTATTTATGTTTTATTAATAAGGACAATTTAAAATATTTAAAATACTGTATATTCAGCATGAGGCAGCAATGTATTAACAGCCAGCTGAAGCCCTGTTGCTTACAACGTATGGTGCCATAAAAGCTATGCTAGTAGCTTCTTACTCAAACACAGCTTTTAAAATTCTTGTAGATGGTAAGGTTTAAAAATGGCAATTATTACAGAATTCATCAGGACTGGCATTGTAATTTGAATTCATTGAATTTACTTTTATTTATTTGATCAATATATTTATTTGGCTAGTTCTCCCTTTTTCATGGAGAGCAGCAGTGAAGGAAACATGCGGGCCAGGCTAAACACTTGGACACCGAGAAATAGGTGGAGGCCTTAGAACACACAGTTGGTGAAAGGGAAAACAGCTCAATTGAGCAGCTCATAAAGACATACAGCTGTTTCTTGAGAGCCTCATTTTTTTGGCATTTACATACAGCCTTTGCATCAGAGCTGTTAATGAGCTTCACTATTCAGAAGAAAATGAGTAACCTTTAAGAGATGACAGGAAAATGTGTAAGGAGAGGACCCTACATGCCACAAACAGAGTGTTTTCTTGAATATTCATGCCCCCTTTCTGACAGATTATGGTCTGCTTTGCATGGCTGAGAGCTTAGGTGAGGCCAACCTCAATCTGGAGGAAGCTGGAATCCATGATTTGATTAATTTCTGAGAATTGTGGTCCACAGACAAATACAGTGTTTTGAAAAACTGACTCTCTATAATTCATTGTGAAACAAAACGTAGTGTTTCATTTTTCTGTCATTTTTCTGTTTGCATATAATTTACTTGTACCAGCCTCTATTTATGTTTTATTTACAAAAAGGTTTTGCCAATAAGACCAATAGATATGATCCATAATTGCTAGAACCAAATCTGGCATTAACTTATATTCAAAGTTATCATAATGAGGACTGCTTTGCTGTGATACATTAGCACTGTTGATGAATTCTGATTTATGCACTTTTTACCTAACATTTTTTACTGGCTGCCTTAAGATTTTAAAATAATGATTCAAAATACACCAAAATTAGATGGACCTATAGGCTTCCTTGCTGAAAATGTGGCTAGTTAACATGGACAGGACTGTGTAAGATTCCCTTTCATGTAAAAAGAGGAGAATCAGAGTTAGTGTTGTAAAAGAAGAAAATAGAATAAAACTGTCCAATAAAAACAAGCTCAGGTTCGTAAGACATTATCTACACTCAGGAAGTGTGGGGTCATTCATTTTATTAATGCAAACTTAAACATAATCTGATACTCTGAAATGTTCAGAAAATAATGTGTTATCAAGTTTGATGAATTCAGTCCAGTTGCTTGTTCTGGCTGCAGGCTACTTTTGCCAAGACTTCTGTATTTAATTTGGTCTAAAATGCTTTAGATGATGACAAAACCTTTTAAATAAATACAGTGCGTGAGTTGCATTTTATATCCTGTAAAAATGACCTTTTTTAAAGATATAAGACTTTGCTACTTAAATTTTAGCTATTTGTTCTATGAATTTAATGCTACAACTTTGTTTTCAACAAATAGAAATGGTGTAAAACTGGTGTTTGCTTTCCTACACGCTCACTGCTTGCTGCTCTTTCTCTTGGCATGCTGTCACTCAGCCGCTCTCGGGACACCCACCCTCTGTGGGTTTTCCCCACCCACTTGTAGGCGGAGACTATCCTGAAAGTTGTCCTGGGTTCAGAGATATTGTGATTTTTCTGTTTGTTTCTAAAATAAAAGAAATTTGGGCATTATTGTTCTTTATGGGCATTTGTGTGTGACACTTATTTTAAAACCCCAGTATTGGTTATTATTCTTACATGTTTTTAAAATTACAATAACTTTAGTTCTGTGTGACATAGGAACAACAAACAAAGCTCAGCATGAGGTCTGACACCTTGAGCATCAACACAAACCAGAGAAACTTCCATATGTGTGGTGGTGAAGGCCTAGTTGGTAGGATACTTGCCTCTGGACCATGGGGTCATGGGTTTGAATCAGTACACTACCACTGGGTCCCTGAGCAAGACCCCTAACCCTAAGCTGCTCCAGTAGATAGGGAATGGAAGTCACTTTGGGTAAAAGCATCTAGTAAAAGTTGTATGATGACAATTCGCCATTTGTTGTGCTGCCAGGTTGAAGATCTGGCTTAAAAGTGAAGGTTCGAACAATTTTTTTTCTTGGTGGAATCGAGACTGACAGTGGAATCAGCTGATCTAATTTTGCTGTTTTTAAAAGGATAAAATGTGTGGAATACCTAAATAGAACACTGACCCTGACCACTCAACTGGAAAACGGCGGCAGCTAGTGATCTGACCCAAACCTGAACCAAGCCACATTGTTTTAGTAAGTTATTTATAGCTTAGTTGGAATGCAGCTTTGTTTCTTTTTTTACCCTCCCCACATGAAAAAATGATCTATGCAGATGCTCTGTTCTGAGTCATTGTAAAGCTACAGGTAAATCATTGGTTAATATGTTAAAGGAATGTCCTTTTGGGCCTCAAATATCAGTGTTTAATCTGCAATGTCCAAAAAAGTCAGATAACATGACAGCTGGTAGCCGAGGGGTTAGGGCGTTTGCTCTGGAATCAGGAAGCTGTGGGTTTTATTCCCAAGAGTGCTAAGGTACCCAGGGCAATGTACCGTCCCCGCTCTCTGGGTGCTCTTCTCTTGTCTGCCTGCTGCTTCTATTGGTGGTTAAATAAAAAAGAAGGATTTCGTGCTGTTCACACTGTGTGCTGTGGTGTGTTCACATATGACAGAATGGTCAGTTTCACTTCCCTTCACTAGACTTCTAGAGTTCCAGACAGGCACTAGCAGAAAGTAGCATCATCATTAAGGGGTTTTATTTATACTGAGATTTGACATTTATTATCAAATAAGTTGAAAGCCTCACTCTAATAGTATTATAGTAGATGAAAGCTAGAATAAGTAGAAATAAATAAACAACACAACTAGGGATTTTTTACACGTGTTTTAACTTTTCCATTTCCAAACCTAAACTAGAGGGAGCCCAGTATTAAGTGTTTATTAATACCTGATTTCTCTAATCCAGTGGTTCTCAAACTTTTTGCACAAACGCCCGCTGACCCTATCATGAGCCCCATAACGCCCCCCCCTCCCAGACACAAAGAAATAGTAATAATTGACAGATGAATTTTATGAAAACAAATAGTCTATGAATAATAATTATTATTATTATTATTGTTGTTGTTGTTGTTATGATTATTATTTTAAAGAATAATAATTTGTTTTTGTTGTTGTTATCATTAGTTTTATAATGAGGAAGATGACGATAATTATATTTGTTCATTACAATAGCATAGCCTACATCATATATGTGCCTGTGTGTAATCTACTATTTTCAGTGTATTAATTGAGCAACAAGGAAAAAAATATTTAATTAAACAAAAAGCTAAAGTTAGTGTGTATTCTGTCCTTGGTGGCTCGCTGCAAGCTTTTTAACTTCAGGACACAGAGACCTCTATCTATCTATCTACCAGAGATATCACATTTGAATTTGGTTGTTTTGATATTACATTATTTTTAAACCGGCAGTTGGAAGTGTCTGTGTGCACTGGAGCTCTGCTGCTCGGAAAGTCCGTGGTGGTCAAAAGTTATGGGACATGGCGATTTTTGCGACCTTTGGCAAAAACGCCAGGGGTATTGTGGCAAATGAGGGGTCTTTGGTTTCACCAAGCCCTATCTAACTGTGAAGTTTGATGTGGATTGGTGCTTTCTCCGTGGATCTGTACCGCTCGTAATGTTCTTTGACTGCCTCAGAACCAGTGACACCAGGCTCATTTGCACTGCTATTTACTGAAACTTTGAACGCGAAGATGACATAATTTGGGTCTTAAATCAAACTACTACATGTCTGCTAACTAGTGATAGGGAATACACACGCTATATAACATTTGTAACCACAGTCTAGTTTATTCATGATGTATTGTCGCCATTCTTTGGCGCTCAGAGTGTTAAGTACATACAGAATATTACACGCATGAAAAAATGTGTTAGTAACAAGAACAGCCCACCCAACAGCACGAAATAACCATTTTCACTATGTCTGCGGATCCCTGTTATCTCTTTTAAACTACTAAACACTTTCTGTGTAATCGCACAACTCACTTCTGCGTCTAGCAATCTACATCCTTATAGGTGTGGTGTCACATGCAGAACATCAATACTGCTTGTGTACATTTTGACTGGCTGTGAGATTTTAACTCGCGAAGGGAAACGTCAGAGAACCAGGCGCTGGTTTTCCTATTTATTTCTAATCATTCCATGAATAATTTCAAATGAACAAAATCTGTTTATTGTATAAACTTAAAAATTCTAACTAATAGAGTTGACGCCCCCAATTTGTGTCTGAACACCCCCCTCTCAGCTGTCTCATTCTCGACGCCCCCTGATGGGTTTCAAACGCCCCCAGGGGGGCAGTACCGCTCCCGTTGAGAAAACTCTAATCCGTTCTTCATTAATTCTTCATTAAAGTACATTTTAAAGGAATACCTTGGCCAAGATCTTTGCATAATCCACTGTAATTTCATAGCATATGCACATAAAGAATTATAATTTTGTGGATTTTTCTCAGAAGTTTTCTCATTCCTTCCGACATCCCAGCGTATTCCTGAGGGCTAATGAGAGCTCTGCTTATTAGAAGAGCATTTCTGAGGTAGAGATGATGTTTTATTCATGACTCCGCTCTAAAATTGTTGCATCTAGTGACTAGCATGGCTGAGTGCAGGGCAATCTCTCTGCCACATTCCTAAAACAGACTATGTGCTCCAGTCACATACCAGGGCCTTTTTATTTTGTTGTATATCAAATTAAGGAAAGAATGATACTAATGAATGATCCAGGGGGCATTTTGTGAATCTCTTCACTAAATGTTTTTTTAAAGTCTCGGTTTCAAGACCCTCCAGTACTTTTATAGTACAACATTTCCCGTGGAGCGCTGTGGGCGGAGTTATGCAGGGATCATCACAGATATACTGTAAGACAGTATGTTATCTCAGATAACACACCATAAGAAAATATTATTTATTTTTTGTTGCATCTAGTGGGCTCATTTGAAGATTTTTTTTTTCCACATGTATTGTTCATTTTAAGATCTTGTAAATGGAAGGGTTGTATTTCTGGAATATCCACTTAGAAGGCATGTGTCAGTGAAGCCATATCTTTTAGAAGGGGGTCTAATTTTCCATTGGAAAGACGTTATGGTAAAACATTAGCAGCGTAGTAGTGTAGTCAGGGCTTTGCATGGATCAGCATGGTCACACATGTCTTCATGACATTATGACAGTCAGAAAACACATCACAACAACAGTATTCTCTCATCTTTCCCCTATTCTGTAACTAGTTTTATGTAGGCCTGCATAGTTATTTAGTTATTTCATTTAGCAACTGCGTAATTGCTCTGGTTCTGAATGAGTTTTTCATTTGCAAATTTTGGGTTTATTTCTACACAAGTGTGTTAAACCTTAGAATGTGAGCAGCAAATATCCATGCTGGATGTGCAACAAATAGTAAACTGTCATCGTTCATGCAGCCAAACAGCTTCTTTGTTGGAAGTTCCCCCGGTTTGTGTTGATGCGTGAGGTGAGAAACATCATGCTGAGCTCGGTTTGGTGTTTCCGTAATTTAAAAACATGTCATAATGACCGCTGATGGGGTTTCAAAAATGGCATCACATGCAAATACTCATAAAGAACATAAATGAACAAATTTATTTGATTTTAGGACAAATGGAGAAAACAATATCTTTGAAACCCTGAGAACTGTCTGTATCATCTCTGCCCACCTGTAGCGGGAGGGGGTCCGGAGAGTGTCCGAGCAGCGGCGTGCCGAGTGGAAGTGCAACAAATTGTGACATGTAGGAGAGCAAACACTGGTTTCAGACAGTTTTACACTGTTTGTATTTGTTGAGGTTCAGGTTTTCTAACAAACTGTGGGTTCTAAGAGTTAAAGTCAATACGACATAGATGCAGAAGATACATTTTATGGTCAAATGTTTCTGTAATATTGTTTTAGAGCCTAAGAGCAGCAAAATGTTGCAACGGACTTATTATGGTTTAGGTCGAGATCAAAATAATGAGATCTGCCTGTGTGATTTACCACTAAATAGAAACAGGAACCTTTTTTTGGCCTCCTTCACTGAACAAAGTGTGAAGATTACTCTGGGGATGATGAACCCCTCTTCTCCTCAACATCTCCTCAAACCGAGAGGATAAATTAGTCCCAGTTTAATCAGTCTTGTTTTTCTGGCTCTGATTGCTTATTGGAATCAGCGTAAAACATTTCGCAGAATCTGAACCCAGCGAAGTCTGCAAAAGCTCATCCAAGCAGACGTAACTCACTCTGATTTGGAAAGCCAAAGGTGAAGCCTGATGTTTTGTTTCATAACTGCAGGGAGAAAAACTGTGGAAAGATTAGGCTGGGACGTTCTAAAGCTCCCTGCCGCCGTGGCTGATGGAGACTTGTGTGACGGCGGAGTTTAGACTGACCCACCTGGTGTCTTATTTTAAAAAGTATTGGATCATTTTGTATTTAATGCCTTTGGCTGCAGTGTTTCTGTGCTGGAAAAATGACTCACCCAGGACCTATACAGTTATTCTGTATGGCTTTTTATCCTTTGTTCAGTTGAAGGACATGAGTTTGTCAGTGTAAAGTGAAGCCTTTGCCATATATATGTCTCCTAGTTTGCGCTCTGGAGACGTCAGTTAACAGTGGATGAATTATAAGTGTAATTTAATCAACTAAGCTCATGATTTACAGCGGTATGAGGATTGTAATCTGTCCTGCCTTCTTTCTGTAGGTAATATATCAAAGACCTGCACCTCAGATGGGTGGTCAAACATAGACCCCGCTGTCATTGCACAGAATTGCGGTTATAGCCTCAATTTCACAGAGGGGGAGGACATGGTACGTATGACCACGACTGCTTGAAATAGTTTCTATGGTAATCAATCTGGGTCAGGGTTTTAATTGCTGTGCACAAAAGCTTCAAACTTCATCATCAGCTGTGGTCTGAACTTGCTTGTAGAAAATAATTAGCCATATAATAGGATATCACCACCTACACGGTGGAATTTAATCATTCACTGACTGGGTCGCCTAACATCAAAACACAGTATTAACCATCATATATTGCTATAATAGTAATAATAATTATTATTAATTAGACTGAATAAAAAGTAATGTCTTTAATTTACTTAAAGGGGAATTATAATTAATTCTTTTTTTATATGAAAAAGTTTTTTTATATAATACATTTTAATTAAAATAGCAAGTCACTTAATTTTTTTTTCAAATAATATCTGGTCAAAACCTGTGAGTGGTGAGTGGAGTAGAGAGAACCTAATCACTTTTGCAGCCGCAGTCCTATAAGACTGAATCTAAACTATATGGACAAAAGTATTGGGAATTTTGACCATTACACCAATAGGAACTTTAATGACATAGCATTAAAGACTTTATACATAGTCTTTAATATGCAGTTGGTCCCCCTTTTTAAGTTATAACAGCTTCCACTCTTATTGGGAGACTTTCCATAATTCCATAAAGACTTGGTACCCATTCATTTATGAGGTCAGACACTGATGTTACACGAGAAGGCCTGACTCCCGATCACCATTCCATTTCATTCCAGAGGTGTTGGGTGGTATTGAGGTCAGGACTACACCAAACTCATCCAGCCATGTCTACATGGAGCTTGCTTTTTACCCTGGGACACAGTCATGCTGGAGTAGAACAGATTCTTCACCAAACAGTTTCCACAAAGTTGGAAGCAAGGCGTTGTCCAAAATGTCTTGGTACAATTAATATGGTTCTTTATTGGAGTTATGGGGCTGAAGCCAAACCTCTGAAAAACAGGTGTGTCCCAATACTTTTGTCCATAAGTCCATGTGCTACAGCATGTCTAATCTTTAGTGTGGCTTCACTCTCTCAGAATCTTTCTTTCTTGCTTTATACAAGCCCAGCATAAAATGTATGCTCTGTTTGATATTTCCTGCTATTGTAATCTGTGTGTGTAATTTGCCATGTTTAATGTTTTTTGGATTATTGCTGCTTCTTGTTCTATGGCTCAACAATTTGTAAAGCAACCATGAGTCTGAGAAAAGTGCTATATAAATAAAATATTGTTATTAGGGTTGTTATTGTTAAGCTATATAAATAAAAAATATGTATTATTATTTGTATTATGATTCTTCTTCTTCTTCTTGTTATTGTTATTATTATTATTATTATTATTATTATTATTATTATTATTATTATTGTTAAGCCTGTTTATTAAGTGTGTGCTGCTCTCTCAGGGTGAATTCTTGGGCTCGGTGAGGATCGGCTACACCGTTGGTCACACCGTGTCTTTGACCTCCCTCATAATTGCCATCTTTATTTTGTGCTTTTTCAGGTGAGCCACAACATCCTGTTTTTTTTTGTTGATATAGAGACAGAATACGACTGTGGCTTTAAGGACATAGCATAAATGACATTTATTGTTCTCAGTCTGGTTTATGCATGTCTTTATCTGTCCCTTTTACAGTCACTGTCTTTTAAAATGGCCATGTCATCTGTCTTCTGCAAATACATACACATGGGCTTTTTTCATGCCAGCGTCATCTGCTCAAACATTAATTGCCTACAAGAATAGCTTTCTGTTCCTGAGTCACACATTTAACAAAGGGTAACACACACTTTAAATTTCTGTAGACGCTCAAGGCCAAAGTTTAAGCATTATCTTGTTTATATTAAGTGATAACATAAGTAATATGATCTGAAATTGCTGAAATCCACCAGTAGACAACAAAAACAATTAAAATATATTAGTATTAAATAGGCTATTAAGGTTTATGAATTATCCTTTGACAATTAAGGCTTTATCCTTATCCTTGCAGACCTCTGACGCACATGAGCACATCAGTGTTAGCAAAGCAGTGATAGGGGACCTGGGATGAGTCATGTACTTCAGGTTTGTCACAGTGGAAAGTTAAAAGTACTAAACTAGAATTTCACAATATCTTTCTCTTTTATGTCACATCTTCAGTTGTTTTCTTTTGTGGGTTTAAGTGTGTCATCCAATCAATAAAAACAGGAAAACAGGCTCCTTGCACACTGTTATATCAATATAAAGCAAAATGTCCCAGAAAATACCAGCTTATGTGCCCTATAAAGTGTTGAATGTTGGTCCTCACTTTAATTCCTCTCTGGAGTAGCTAAATGACATAAATCTTTTATAGCATTCATATAATTTTCTTATTGGCTGATAAATCTATCATTAATGTGCATTATTATCTCATTATTTACAATAGTCTACCATGTGTAATTTCATGTAGTTTTATTCTTGGGTGCTAAATTATTCAATTATGCATCTTATTATGTGCAATAGTCTTTCCATGTGAAATTTAACTCACATATACTCAGATCAATATGGATCTACTTCTGATCTCTGTTACGTGCAGTAATGGACTCCAGCCACCATTTGTGTTACTACTAATTTACTTAACTATTTATGGTGTTAATGCCCCAGCATTTTTGTATGTAATATAGTGTATTTCATATGGATTTTTTTATTTGACTTAAAAAAAAGATCAGAGTAACAGTCTCCAGGAAATGAAGGGAAGCACAGATGCAGAATTCCGTGCTTTAACATTTATTTTCAAAACCAAAAAGACACGAGGGCCTAAACACAAAAAACACTGGAGACAAAAAGTCAGTAGACTGAAAACTCAGGTCCCTCACAAACCGAACTAAACGCATAAACACATGAACCAGTTGGATTTGAACATTACATTTCCTAACACACCGGTCAGCTGATAATTATTTAACTCAGAGCCAGGGCACTCAAACATGTCCGAATAAAAGAAATACTGCCATCAGAAAAAGGCAGCATTTAGCCCACCACAAGTGCAGAGGCGAGGAAGGTGGGAGCAAAATGCAGACCTCATGGGCCCACAGGGCCACCCTCTGATTAGTGTTTTCTGGTCGGCCTTTGGAGCAGTAAGGTTTTCTGATCCTCATCTGATTCTGATATTTTTGTAATATTTTCTGTGTGCAGAAAACTTCACTGCACAAGGAACTATATCCACATTCACCTGTTCCTGTCCTTCATCCTGAAGGCCACTGCAGTTATTATGAAAGATGTGGTGTTGTATGAAGTGGAGGAGCCAGATGACTGCAATCCAGGATCAGTAAGTGCCTCTTTCTCATGCTGCTTGTGTGTGTGTGTGCTAAGAAAAGGGATTTTTTACAATTGAAGAATTCATATTTTATATTTTTGTGTTAAGTTTTTCTCTGTTAGCTGTTCATATTTTTATGTAGGATTTGTTCAACAAAACTGGCCATAATTCATTCATGGCTGTGAGCTGAATGGAAAATCATAAACAAATGTGTTGTGACATCATAACCACAAAAGTTCTTTTTTTTTTAACTTAGTTTCCATATACTGTGGAGGAAATGATACGGAAACATTTAGAAACCCACACATTCTTTACACAACATACTTATAAAAGTGGTTTTCACTGGTGCTGGGTTCTTTAAAAAAGTACATCAGCCTAATAAGCTGTTACTTCAAGGGTTTATTTTTAATGTAAACGACTTAGGATGTATTTTTAATCCACATTCATTGTTTTCATTTGATTAAACATGTAGTCTCATTGATGATACATCTAGAAATTACAAAAAGAAGTCTTTCCTCTGAGTAGCTAGGCCTGTTTTTAGTTTTTTAATTAATTTATTAAATTATTTATTTATTTATTATTAAATTATTTAATTAATGTGTGGGTACGGTAAGTTTACCTCGCTCAAGGGTACCTCAGTTGTGACACTAGCAGTTGGGATTCAAACCCACAACCTTGAAAGCCCCATGTGACCCAACCTGTTTTTTTAAACATACACCAAAGAACATTAACCTAACTAAGGTACTCTCTCAGTGATTGCAGTCTATTCGCTTCCTTAGCATTTATTAGTCAGTGAATTCCCTGGCTGGTTGCTCATGTTTTATCTACAATGCTTGCTGTCTCATTTTCAGTAAGTGTTCAATCTGCTTGACGTCATATCCGGCCTCCATACCAATTCTGAAAGACAAATAGTGCGTAGACAGTAATGTGCTGGAGCTTCATGTGTCTGAGCAGCATGCTGAGGGATTCTAAGTTGTTGCCTGTTTATTCTGATACTGTAATCCCTTCTTCTGGAAGTCTTGGGCAGGTCAGCTGCCTGTTTTTATTAGCTATCTGCTGCTGCTACCTGCTGCCTCAACCCAGTAAGCTGACCAACTTCTTGCTGATGTTTTCTCTTACTGGCCCATTTAATTATTCTTCAGTTGATAAAGACCCCAAGACTCAAAGCATGATGGCCGCGGATAGGCATAAACGTTTGTGTATACATAGCAGACTAAAATATGCAAGAAGAAAATTCAATGCTGTGGGCTGAATGGAAAGCCATATGTAAATGTGTCCTGATATCATAACCACAAAAAGTCTTTTTTCGTAATGAAGTTTCCATACACTTGTGAGTGAATGATATTGAAACATATTGAAAGGTAAACGTTCTTTACAAAGTATATATCAAACACATAAATAACTCCTTGATATTAAGTGAAATAGCAGGGTGTGTGGGGTGGGGTGGGGTGTTGTAGTGTTCCAAATTTGCATAATTTTGCATATTCATAGATCTTAAGTGTCCCTTTGAAGAGAAATGCATAGAGATGGACCAAGGCCATGTGTAGTAGCAGTTTGTGTCACAAAAATAATAAAATTTAATTAATTATTCAGCTGTTTAAATGACACTTCAGAGGGTATCGAAGTCTTAAAGCGGTTTAGCTGTATTACTAGTCTTAAAGGATGTGACGGTAAAAGTGTGGAACTTGCAGTTATTGTGGCCTAAAGATTATTGGATTCTACTCACTGAGGATTTAAGATTAAGAGATATTTAAAATGAAACAAGGTTTATTTTGTTTGCCAGGCATAGAGTAATTCGTTCTCAGCACACCAAGTTCAGTGGTCTGAGAGGGATGCTTATACTCACCTTCTACTGCACGGGGGCTAACGCCCACCACTTCCTGTCCTTTTGAATTAGGGCACGCTGACATTACAAGGTCGGTGCAAGAGATGCACACCTGCATCTGACTATTCATATTTTAAGCACACAACCTCTAAGAGTTTTCTTTTTCTAAGCAACATCCTCTCTCAGACTTTATTTCAGAAATAATGGAACAAAAGAAAAACATAAACAGAGCAGAATCTAATTATAGAGAATAAAAGACACTGCAAAACACGCTAACTAATCAATTTTCCTGCTTTTGATTAACATGTAAATCGATTAAACAAATACATATGAATATATGGGTATATGTGGATTATATGTATTCAAATATGTATAAAGATGCAGAAGGGAAACAGAACATAGTATGAGTGTACTTAGATCACATGTATAAAAAAAACACTATACATAATAAATAACTGAAAACAAAATGAAAAATCAAACATGATATGAAATAACCTCAAAACACAATGAAAAATCAAACATGATATGAAAACACATTGAAATAACAAACACTGAGAGAGAGAAAATGGGTAGAAAGGATATAAGGTACCAAAAAGATGGACGAATTACATTGCTGATCCAACCCTGTGCAACTTCTGTCAGATGGACCTATGCAGCCCGTCGCTGACTAAATAGTGAGAAGGGAGAAGTTACTAGCACTTCATTGACTCACTCCATACTTCCCGCTTTCTTTCACAGGAGTGTTTTCACCTCCCATGTGATCAGGGTCAAAATACAGATCATCATAATCGCACTCGGAGTCAAACTCAGAATCATGCTATGAACCATACTCTATAGTGATCGTCGTAATGTACACAGAATCTGTCACCCTCGGCAACGCTGAAACAATCAGCTTCTCAATCACCCGTCTGACAAATGGGATACGACCACAGCCACGGAGAGCAACCAAACATGCCCCAAATTCAGAAGGAGCACACCACTACTGACGAACCAAGCTTCCAGGATACCTGTTGGGCTACTATTCATCCTGGAGTTGGTAATGAGTTCTCTGGACAGGGCAGTTAACCCCTCATAAGCCTTGGCCACAATATGATCTGGACTTATTTGGCCTACTATTGTTCACATTAAAGTGATAGTTTACCCACAAATGAAAATTTGATGTTTATTTGCTTACTCCCAGGGCATCCAAGTCGAAGGTGACTTTGTTTTCTCAGCAGAACAC
>JBBKCR010193832.1:0-13414 GCA_037577295.1 Ladigesia roloffi | reverse complement strand
GCCCAGCAAAGACAACAAAGTCCGGAAGGTGGAAGTTAAAGTTGTGAGGCAAGGAACAACAAAAACTTACATCAGACCCATCTCAGAACTTGTTTTTCTTATGTCTAAGAACTCATAAAGTGATGGACATTCTGATACGTAATGGTACTGTCGATAAATGTAACTAGTGATAGTATATTTGTTTAATTGGTTAATCTTGAAGTAATTAAGATGTTGATAGTGGTATAATGATATACCAGGTATGGAGTGTTCCGCCCTCCGGCGTTTAGTTTGTTTCCTAGTCGGACCTATTTAGTGATGGACCTAGCGTTCGAGCCGAGCAACAGCGCTGAGTTTTCCCACGAGGCTGGCGTCTTCACAGAGTTTGGTCAAATCTTTGTCTGTGAGTAATTTCTCATCATAATTGTGGTTCCTGTGTGCATATGTTTATGTGAAGTAATGTGTGTTATTCCACTCATGACTTTTATTAGTTTCTTCGCGTATGTTTTAGATGGAAGCCCTTTGTTTTCGTCTCACTGATTTATTTGTAACGAGCCTCGGTGCTTCGCCTCAGAGTGATTAGTTGATTTATTTACATCTGTCGATTCATATAGACTGTACACGAAACAGTCTTGCAGATAGTTTAATGTTACTGGGGATGTTTGCTTAATTCCTATGCAATAGGGACATCTGTAGGCTGTTGAGTGAAGTGCTGCCAGAGGAAATAGCATACTGATGTACCATATTGAGTTACTGGGTAACTATATTTGATTGTGTAAAAAGACAACAGACGTTGTACCTTTTGTAATGTTTATTTGCTGTTTGTTCTGTCAAGTCTTACAGACTAATGGGGAAAAAGTTTAGATGCATCAGATGCTTCTGACCCCTTTTTTTTTTTGGGTCACCGTCCTGTTGGCAGCACTCACTTCGTTTACAGCTGTACAAACCTGCTGCCACTCGCTGCATTTCTTTTTGTTTGTCACCCCACTACTGTGACCAGCAAACAAAAGTTTTTTTTTAGTTTTTAACTGCCCCCATGAGCACATCTATTTCGGTCTCAGAAAAAATTATCTTCTTACTTTTCCCTTCAGCTGCTATGATGCTTTTTTTCATGTTCACATCGGGGGCTTAAATATTCATGAGCTCATTTACATTTACCATGTATGGTTGAACGGGGAGCGTCGAAGGCGAAATGTTCGGCAAAATCCATGTGCAAACAATCCCTGGTAGGTTGCAATTTATAAAGCTGAATTTGTTTGTAGTTTGTTTGGAATTTCTTTGGAGTTTTCATAAATCTGACTTTTCCTTTGCATATGCCATTTTCACGTTCAGTATGAGTTCTACGCAAAGTTTTATAAATGAGACCCCAGGTGTTGTCAATCTTAAAGGTTTTAAATGCCCAGACTCATCTGGCCTTGCTCCAACAATCAGCACCATGGGTTCTTCTAAGCAGTTGTCTAAGAAGATAGCAAAGCATTTTCAAATGTCAAAATCCTCAATCAGAATTGTAATTAGGAAATGGCATCAGGAACAGTGGAAGTTAAAGCAAGAACTGGAAGAACAAGGAAAATATCAGACAGAACAGCTTGCTAGATTGTGAGAAAAGTCTAGAACGCCTTTCGCTCCACAATGGGGGGCGTAATGGGCCGAGCGTTTCTGTGGCCGAGGGGGCAGTTGTGCAGCCAGAGGCCGTGGTTGGGGGTGTGTCGCAGCCGGGTCCGTCAACAAACCAGCAGGCGGTTAACCAGTTATTCGAGCTTAGTTGCGTAGGGTTAAACGGAACTCAGAGGCAGCAACTTCGTCAGCTTTTAGACGAGTTCGTCGACATTTTTGCAGCAGACGAAAGTGACTGCACTCACACTAATCTTGTCTAACAAAGTACTGACACCGGGGACGTGCACCCCATTCATCTGCGACCAGGGCTGGAACTTCGAGGCAGAAGTGTTCGGTGAGGTCTGCAGGTGGCTGGGGGTCCACAAGACCCTCTCCACCTGCAGAACGATGGACTGATGGAGAGGTTCAACAGGACCCTGGCCATGCAGTTTGTGGTCCTCACCAGTGACCACCAGAAAGATTGGGACTGCCACCTGGCGTGTGTGGTCCTGGAGAGACTGGGGGAGGTGGTGTACCGTGTCCGGGCTGAGCAGAAGAGCGCATTTGGTGGTCCTCCACTGTGACAGCCTCGCGCCCCACCAACCCCCTGGTGAGACTGAGGAGGGGGCCCAGGCTGAGGCCAAGTTCTTGACCCCTGGCCCTTCAACTCCTGCTGAGGGTGATGCTGGGGATGGCCGCATAGGCGTTGGTTCCGACCTCTGGGCTTCACGGATTTTGAGGTGGACTGAGCCGCTGAGGGCATCCGTGGTTGAGGTGGGGGCAATGTAGCGGTGTTGGGCTGGGGAGGGCTATCCCAGCATGCTTTGCTCCCACCTCGAACTGTTATTGTTGTTTCTGTGTGTTATTGTGTGTATTTGGTGAGTTTGGTGTGTTGGGATTGTGTTTGGGGGTTATTTTTGTGTATTTAGTGTAGTGGTACACAGGCTACCGTGGGTGTGGGCACTGGTAGTCCTGTGTACCTGGGCAGGGGTTTTGCCCTCGTTTAAGCTTGCTGTGCTGCATGTTTGCACCCTTTACATGACACTGCTGTTCAAGCTCTCAATAAAGGCTGTGGAGGATTCCCTTACTTTGAGTTCACCAATGTGAGTGCTCCATCCTTTCCCTTGATGATCTCCCCTCAAGATCATTATAATACAGACAAGCCCGACGCATTTTGGAAAAAAGTTCTGTGGACTGATGATTTTTAAATGGAACTTTTTGTCCGGAATGAGCAAAGGTATGTTTGGAAAAAAAAGGGCACAAGTGTTTAATGAAAAGCACCTCTGATCAAATGTTAAGCATGGGGGAGGAATAATCATTCTTGGGGTTGTATTGCAGCCAGTGGTACAGGAAACATTTCAACAACTGGAACACTTTTGTAAGGAGGAATGGGCGAAGATACCTCAAACAGGAATTAAGAAACTCTTGGTGGGCTACAAAAAGCGTTTACAAGCTGTAATACTTTCCCAAGGGGGCAGTACAAGGTGTGATGACCACCTCAGTCTCGGCCTGTAGTTCCTGATCTCTGTCCGCCGAGTATTAGGTTTCTTTCTTTTTCTTTGCGTCCTGTTTCCCTTGTTCCCTGCCTAGTTTGTCTATTCTGTTTGTATCACGTCCCTCTGATTTAGTTCACTTGTTCCTCATTTCCCTCCAGCTCACCTGGGTCTCGTGAGTGTTCCCTATATAAACCCTGGTTGATCCTGAATGCGTTGTCTCTGTATTTGCTCACATTTCTTGTCTGTTTCATGTACCTTGTTTAATCTCTTTTTTATGTTTATCTTTCAGACCCTTGTTCCTCATCTTTACCCGGAGTAGTCCTCGTATTGCCTCAACTAAGCCAGCTTTCAAGTTCTCTACCCGGGTTAAGGTTTTTGGAGGCTTAGTGGATTCACATTACTTTTTTTTGTTCATTTGAGGAGCACAGGTCTGGGATATCCCTGTCTAGTCTGTGTTCGTGAACCCTGTTGTGTTTATTGTGTATTGTCCTTGTTTATTCATTAAAATTAATTATCTTCATCCTGTGCGTCATGCCCTTCCCTTTCTAAGCCGTGCATTGTGACATAAGGTCTTAACTCTGCAGTGTGTCCAAACATTTGCAGACACCTTTATTTGTTTTTTGTTATGTTGAAAATGTAAATAGTGGAAATAAAATCCAACTTTTTTTGACAAATTATAAGAATGTCTCATTTGCATTTTGATGGGTTTAGGGGAAGTTTCCATCTTTCTTTGGCTTCATCATACACATTTTCACTTGGGGTGCCCAAACTTTCAATTTCCACTGTAATTGCTTGACACACTATTTTTTGAGATTCAGTTCATGGGCAGATGTCCTGATATTTTCCTTGAGTATTCGCTAGAGTAATTCAGAATTAATTGTTCCATCAATGATTGGAAGTTGTCCTGGTCCAGATGCAGCAAAACAGGCCCAAACTATTATACTGCCAACACCATGTTTCACAGATGGGATAAGAATCTTATGCTGGGATTTAGTGTTTTCCTTTCTCCAAACAACACTTCTCATTTGAAAAAGTTTAATTTGGGTCTCAGCTATCCATAAGACATTCTTTCAATAGCCTTCTGGCTTATCCACATGACCTTTAGCAAACTGCAGATGACAATACATTTTGGAAAGCAAAGGCTTTCTCCTTGCAACCTCGCCATTAACACCACTGTGGTTCAGTGTTCTCCTGATGGTGGATTAATAAACAGTAACATTAGCCAGTGCAAGAGAGGCCTCCAGTTGCTTGGCAGTTACCCTTGGGTCTTTTGTGACCTGGCTGACTATAACATGTCTTGCTCTTGAAGTGTTCAATAGTTGGTCAACCCAGGGGCATATCAAGCTTTCCAAAAGTGGGGGTGTAAGGATGGGGAAGCCAAGTTATAAATACAATTTATTCAATTTAATACAGTATAATCTGAAGAAAGTGGGGGTGGGGGTGGAATTGTGTTTCAACAAAAGTGGGGGTGTTGAAACCCCCCATCCCCCCCGTGTGCTACACCCTTGGATCAATCACTCCTGTGGAGGGTAACAATAGCCTTAAATGTCCTCCATTTGAACACAATCTATCTTACTGTAGATTTGTGGAGTCAGATCTCTTTAGAGATGTTTTTATAACCTTTTCCAGCCTGATGAGCATCAATGACTCTCTTTCTGTGGTCCAAAGCAATCTCTTTTGTGAGTGCCATGATACAATTCCACAAACATTTGTTAACACTTTGATAGATCTGTGTTCATTAAATATCAGAGGGTGCCCACTCACACCTGATTGTCATCCCACTAATTATGTTAATTTTACCTTCAAAATACCTTCTAATCCTAGAAGTTCATTACTTTTGCCACTGACAGACATGAAATATTGGATTGTTTTCCCACAATAAATACATTATCAAGATAAATATTTTTTCTCATTTGTTTAACTGGGTTCTCTTTATCTACTTTGAAGACTTGTGTGAAAATCTGATGTTGTTTCAGGTCATATTTATGCAGAAATCTAGACAACTCTGAAGGGTTCAGACCTTTCATGCACCACTGTAGTCCTTTAACTCCATACATATTATTATCTGGGCAGATTACTCAATAAGGCCATTCTACAATTTACATTTTACAAATGTAGATGCTTTTGACATAATTAAAGCATAAAAGTGCTTTGTGGAAGTGTAGGGCACATGTAGTACGGAGATGGTCAACTGCTTTAAGTGAATAAACATTGATTTAAGGGTGAAAAGCTTTATCATTGCATGGCTTTATACTTTTATGGAGTACCATACAACCTGGGTTACACAGAAGATACACTCTACACTTATTCAAGTGACTGTATGTGACAGAAATGAAACTATGGGAAGGATTTTCACTGACTCTGCTAAACATTTATATCTGGCACTCCTATCTTGATGGATCACCAAATTAAAATCACTAATTATTCCTACTCTTTTTGGACTCTGAGGAGCACCTCTGCTTTGGGCTACAAATCAGTATTTAAATATTCACTCCTGCACCATGACTGCCAAAGCTATCCACTTTTAAGTGTAATCTGATAACACTAATTGATGAATGATTGACTGACATAGGGAGCAATTTTAAAGAACAGAACAATGACACATGTCCATGGAGAAGTGAGAAAAAATGAGCCATGAGTGTCTGGTAGCAGGCAGAATTAAACCGGAATGGAAAGTAAAGCTCTAAATCGACCAAGGTTGGCTGAAGTGGCTCAAATTTAGCTCATAATTACCAGGCCTTGTGAACACACAAACCCACAGCTTGAAGGGGACATTTCATCACTAAAAGTCAATGTTATCTCCATAGCAACAAGGGTGAGGCTTAGAATTTTCTTTATACATACTGGCTAGCACACCTTCCATTGCAAAATGTTTCTTGCTAAGATGCTGCTTTCAAAGCAATGCATATAACTCTTGGCAGAGTAATGGATTTATCTGCATCTGGTGCATCAATAAATGACACAAAAATGATTTTACCTTAGAGCATAATAACATTCACATTTTTTTCTTTTTTCCTTTATTGTAAGAGGGACATGCTTATGCACCAAATTATTTTATCTTCCCAGGCCAATTCCCACAATCTTCTAGGAGGGTCACCCAGAGAACGATTCAGTTGAAAATCACTTAATTCTTGAAGAGTGTCATTAAGAGGCCTCTCACATCCTGCCCTTGCTTCATCCTCACATCTCACAGATGTTTCTATCAAAGGTCTACGCTAACCACATAACAAACGGCAATTGAACACGACAGCCTGCCGGCCCCTGAAGAAAGTGAAGCTCTTCCTCTCTCTTTTTGCCTGCAGAAAGATAGAAATATAATGGCAAGAAATTAAGCAATTAAACATTCAATGCCTCTAATCTTCATGTCAGGCCAGAAAGAGAGCAGCATAGGCAGAAAATCCCCCCCCCGTCTAGTGCAATATGTCAGTGGGAACATTTCTAATCTAGGATTTAATATGTACTAATTACTGCCTGTGGTCTGGAGTGGGAGGTGAAATTCGCAAGCATTACTTCTATGCATTACTTCTATTTCAGATCTCGAACAGGAAAAAAAGTCAACAAATAGCAAAAGTGTGCTGGAAGAGTGGGAAAACTTTTAATATGTATAGCCAGATACAAATATCTCAACACCCAGCTAATGAAACAATACATCAGAAGCCATCCCCTGTACAAAATGATCAGTTCAGGGATTGAAGAAGCAGATATCAGGAATGGCATTTTGCTTCATTTCTTTCTCTGAGCTGCAGCACTACTACCAACAGGTGTAGAAAACACAAAACACATATAGCATTAATCCATGTGACCTTTTCAAAAAAGAGCCTAGTCCATGTCAGCCTTCTAAAATGGATGTTTTTACTGCTTTGCTTTGAGACTAGAGTTCTCCAAATATTCTTGATTTTCATTTCCTATCCAAGTGATGCTGAACTACCTTGATTGCATAACTCTGAGCCATCATTGCTAATGATGATTCTGTGCTTATCTCAAGGCTGGAAGACCAAACCAACAAAATGCACATCAATAATCGAGAAAAAAATTGTTGACATGGCTTTCATTTGTTGATGCCTATTATAAACATGGTAATAAAGAGATTGCAATGCAGTATGTTTTATGTTGTTTTGTTGGATTTCGAAAAAATAAATTATTTGTTTCAGAGGTCAAATTTTGAATGACAGCAGCACAACGTAGCAGTGATGGGAATAACGGCACTATAAATAAATGACGTTACTAACAGCGATACTTTTTTCAGTAACGAGTAATCAAACCAATAACTGTTTCCCCCGTTACTGTTACTGACAATAAAATGCACGTTACTATAACTGAGAACAATTAAGCGATTTTCATGCGAGCAGCGTCTCTCTCTAGTGTGTGTGTGTGTTCGGGAGCGGGCCAGAACACATAACCAGGGATGATGATTGGTGTGTCTGTACACGTGGTGTAACTGAGAATGCGATGATTGCCTCTGATTGGCTTAGATTTTGTAAATTCCCATGGTTAGACAAAGCTTCTGCAAACTGGAAGTTTAAGCGCTACTTTTCCCTTGCTGAGGTTAATAGCAAAAATGTTTATGTGACATGCAACTTATGCCCAGGAGAAAAGCATCTCTCTCTGCCTCGGTGATTAGTGTACAATGTTTTATATTGATTTTATAGATTTATTAAATGAGATTTTTTTAAAGTAACACAATAATTACTTTGCCTGGTAATTAGTTACTTTCATAATGATGTAACTCAGTTACTAACGCAGTTACTATTTGTGAGAAGTAACTAGTAACTATAGCTAATTACTTTTTTAAAGGTACAGGCCCAACACTGCAAGGTAGGCATGGGCCGGTATAAGATTCTGACGGTATGGTAACCTTGGATAAAAATATCACGGTTTCTCGGTATTGTTATTACTGCTCTGCAATGTTGTATTTAAATGTCTGGGGAAAAAAACAACTTTTTTTCTCTTTTTCAGTTTAAATATTATTTGCTGCAACACATCAATGACAAGAACAAAATAAATGAATCATATAATCACATAGTTAGCAGATTGGTCATTAAATATAAAAGCTGATAGGCCAACTGACTGAAGCAATCGTTAGGTGAAACCCTAGTGAGAAGCAGAGTGGCTTTGTATACTTGATGCTAACCTGAGCCAGAGTTGGGGGCTGTGTCACTGGCTGCTATTTAAAACCTGAGAAAGGCCAGGCAAGGGCTGGGGCTTCCCAAGAGGGAGTGGGATCTGCGGTCATCCTAGTCAGACAATTCACTCTGTGCTGAATAAATCAGCCATGAGCTCTCAGCCCTGCGGGACTGCAAGATGGATTGTGATGGTCTTGTCTTTACAAACAGTGGGGGTGGCATCCTTGAGCAACAGAAACAGCACTCAGGATGGGGGGTTTACCATATAGAACAGATTTCCTGTTCAACTCACCACCCCCACACACAACCCACCTGCCTCTTCTCAAAGTTCTTTCTTATGCTGATACATCTGCTTCTTAGCCCAGTGACTTTCAAGTCCTGCTTTTCCCCACTGTGCAGTCTGGAATAAATTATTGAATATATTATGATATTATGATCCCACATTACCCAGTTATTTGCAGTCTAACTTCATGTGTACACAATAATACCAGTCAATTTATCAGGAAGTGAATGAGTGTCTACTGCAGCCAGGGCTAGTGAGTATCCTTCATGAAGCAACATTGCAGAAGCTGACAATTTAACTTCTAACTGTGCGGCTTATTTATCTATTAATTTACAATTATCATAATCCTTCTAATAGATTAAGTTAAAAGACTTCATTAAATCATGTCAAATTTATCCTAAATCTGTTGCCCCTTTCAACCATGTGAGCACACCGTTTCTAGCTGGTCCCAGTTATTTATTTTTAAGTGGCACTGACCACTGACCAGTTCATACAAACACCATCTGCTAAACAGCTGCATGGATGAAAATTTGTGAATTAAAAAAATGATTAGTTATGATTTTTTATAAATCATTTTCTTCTGCTTTTTATGGGGGATGATGTACGGCGTGATGTTAGTTATAAATTTACCATGCTGAAATAGCACATTGGAGGGTGGGTTGGCACTCTCCATGATATTAATTATTAATTTCATGGTGAGGCACCTTTCCGTATAACAACTTCTAGCTGCTTCTAGCAGAATGTGCACATACATATATGCCACAATTTCAGACAACCTGAATATGCTTTAAGAATAAGTTACCAGCTTTTTAGAATATACATATAGACTTTTCATAGACTGAGCTGTGATCCCTGGAGTGACAGAAAACTACGAGATATATTTTATATTTAGATGCAAACATATTCCCATATCAATGTTTTGGCATATAATATAAAGCCTCTCAAGGAAATAAACTATTGCTACTTAAATAATCAGGTGTCTACTAAGTTCTTTTTGGGGGGGGGTATAGATTATGAATGTTGTCTGTAGATACTTAATTAAAATGTAAGCAGTCCAATGTTTAAGAGTGATGTGCTGTACTTCCTATACACTTAAAATAAAGCTTAATTAATCATATTATAGCTCTAGGAAAACCAACAAATATGGTTCTTGAAAGAACTAGTCACTAAATAAATAAATATGGTTCTCCAGTTTCCAGTTTTATCCACAAAGGCCAATGTGATTGCAGGTGTTTTATTGCAACTATGTAGAAGTTCACATTTGATCAGCTATTTGTAGACTAAAATCAAATGTTTGTTTGGAATAAACAGGTAGTTCTGTTATACGATCTGAGGATTTGTGAGCAATACTACATTAGCAGCAGCTTGAAAATGAGCTGTTTGACATACTGGAAACACATAATATTCCTTGCCTCCAAAACTATAGCAACAATTAATAAGCAATACAAATAAATGCACAAATTAATTCAAATGACTCTTTATAATCACACAACACACCACAGCACAGCACACAGTGTGCACAATGTGCAATTCTTTCTCTGCATTTAACCCATTCACCAAATAAAGCAGTTGGCTGTCACCAATTGGGGAATCTGCGGAGCAAGGTTTGGGGATTGAACCTTGCTCAAGGGGACTTCAGTGGTGCCACTAGCAATCTTGAGATTAGAATCTAGGTCGTTCACAAATAATTTTTGGTGTGAGAACACCCCTGGGGTGTATTGAGCCATTTGGCATAAGTCATTAGAAAATAAATGCTTATACATAAGCTTATACATAAGCTTATCCAGAGAAAGAGTGCCAGTGTTGTCTAGATCTCAGAGAAAGTAACTGCAATGAGAACAGAACACAAACAAGATTTATGTTGCTCTTCCTGTCATGAATCTAGGAAATTGTACCTTCCTCCATTAGATGAGGATGAGAACAGAAGAAGCCATTGCAGCAGTACTCAAGCACCAAATCCTCCATTTGATACCGTCAAATTAACCTGACTCACAGACCCAGCAGGCTCCACATCATGCATGCTGAGCCAGGCAGTTCGTTTAGGCATTCATGAGGGCATTTTTTTCTGTTTCTCTTACTCCTTATTTCAGTCTGAGGAATTGGTTGTGGAGGACATGTTTAAATACAATGTAACAAATTATGCAGTCTGTGTTTAAGCCTGACTGATCTAGCAGGGTGGACTACAAGATGCAAACTGATTGGTTGGAGAGGATGAAGTGATCTGTGAGAAAGACATTGGTGAAGTCACTGAAACGTTTTGAAATATCTGTGGCATTCATCAAGGCTAAGCCCATGAGGTATTTCAGTTATTATTTGTTACTCATAAAACCAGCATTTAGTTAAAAGAGTGTGAGCCTCTTCGGGGCCAGTTATGGCAAAAAATCGATCTGTTGGTAGTGGCCTGTAAATTGGACCTGTAGGTCTATTTATTGACTTCCCAATCCTTACATCAATGATAATTAATGTGGAAGGCAGAACAAGTACAAGACAGCTAGATTAAGGTGTTGTCTACTTATTTATTTCATATTATTTCCATACATTCCTTTCTCGTTGCTGTCATTTTTCACACCTCCATCATGACTGTTTAAAGTGTGAATGAATGACAATGGTGACATGTTTAAAGGATGATATCCTTTCACAAAGCTCACTGAATTCCTCTCTTACTATTATGCTCATGAAATACTTTAACATGTTATTTTTTCCTCTTCTAATGCCTTGTTTTATTTAGTGGGAATAATGCCAGTGCCCAAATGCCTACTAAGACTGACATAAACCCACCAGAACACACTGCAGTCTCAACAGCTAAATCAATGCGCCTTCCTCTCAGCAGCAGGATCTCAAATCTCAAGACTGCAGTTCCCAGTGAGGCACATGGAGAGAGCCCTGTCTGCATAGACTGTGTTACATACATATATATACACATACATATACATATAATACTGTGTTCAAACAAATACTAGTATTCGGGGACCCCCACCCCGAATGTGCTTTTTGTATGCTTGTGCTTATGTATGCTTGCATGTGTGGGTATGGTTAAGAGGACAAAGCAGATCTCTGCTCTGACTGAGGTGAGATATTTGCACAAGAAGGTTGTTGAGTGAGATGGAGGCAAAGTCATAAACAGGTTGAATTTAACAGCTGTAGTCACAGAGGCCTTTTTGGGGAGGTTCAAAGATTCACAACAATGCTAATATTGGCTTTTTTCTTTACTTGAAAATATCATCAAAGTGTGATAATCTGAGTGAAACCATTTTTTGGCAGGTGGGGAGGCTTAGTGAAAAACTACTTTTACCTGTTAAGCTTACCAGTCAGATGGTGTGGAGAGCCCAGAGGCAATCGGTGATTATAATTCGGTAAGTCCCTTAGAGCCACATGATCAGAACCATACATGTCACATTACAACTCAATATAATGATAGACAAACATTCACAACCTGTCCTAACCAAATTAACCAATCAGCTGCTAGCTGCCTTGAGATGTCTAGGTTTTTTCCAAAGCTCTATAATATTAAGACTGTGTCTGTGCCCCGAACTAAACAGAAAATCAGGACAAACCAAAAAGTATGCTTAATCAATGAAATAAATGTATTCAATTCTTCCAGTAAATTGAGCACCCAAAATCTAAAGCTAAAATTGAGATTGTTTAACATTAGGTCACTCACTCCTAAACCGCTCTTGTGAACGAACTAATAACTAATAAGAATCTCGATACCCTATGCCTTACTGAGACCTGGATAGACATGGGATGATAACCAGTTTCAAGGTTTAACGAGGTTTAAAAAAGTCACGATTTCAAAACCACAAAAAAAAAGTTATACCGTTCCTACAATATGTGCATTGTTTGTGTCGTCAAAGGAATTATTTCTTATTGAAAATTTTATTTGTTTGTTTATTTTGATTATTGTTGAGCTGCAGGTTTAGGCTCACACAAGTGACTGCAATTATATTTAATTAAGAAGATTTTAATTAAGATTTTAATTATTATGCCTGATGTTCAATGTTACAAAATGTTCTATTTGGGAAAAAAAAAGAGTTGTTTTTTTACCCAGACATTTAAGTACACCATTTTAGAGCAGTAATTACAATACCGTGATACTGTGAAACCGTGATATTTTTATCCAAGGTTACCAAACCGTCAGAATCTTATACCGGCCCATGCCTACACACCCCTGACAGGTCCTCCTCACAACCCAAGTGTTTGCAATGAGGGGATATTATTTGGACATTTGGGCTCATCTAATTACCTGTATATTATGTTTATTTTACATTTACATTCTGGTGCACCTGATCGTCCAAATGATGTGAATGAAAACATGATTATTTGACCAATTCACTGTCTTCCACTGCTCCACTGTCACGCTCTACTGTCACAGCTCCACTGTAAAGCACAGTTAATGGACGGGGGTCAGTATGGACACTCTGGGAATGTGCACCCCATACACAATGAGCTGAGATACACTGTGTGTTCTGATGCTTTTTTAATATAAAAGCCAGCATTAACATTTCAGAAATCTGTGCTACCATAACTCATATGTGGAATATGAGCAAACAGGCTAGCCTTAATTTCCCACTTGCATTATTGTGCCTTGGGCGACCCTGTTGGTTGGCATTCCGTTTTTTGTTAGGTACAAACCACTGCATACCTAGACATCGCACAAGACACAGTTTTGCCCATGTCAAATTCCTTAAACATTTTTCTTACTTCCAACACATAAAGTTCAAGAACTGCATTTTCACTTAGTGCCCACTATATCTTACCCTAATGTCAGGTGCCTCTGTTACATGGTAATCAGCATCATTTGCTTCTCCTGTAACAATTAAATGGATAGTTCACCCCAAAATAAAAATCTGATGTTTATCTGCCTACCCCCAGGGCATCCAAGTGGAAGGTGACTTTGTTTCCTCAGCAGAACACAAACGCAGATTATTAGCTTTAGCCGT
>JBBKCR010193795.1:0-13418 GCA_037577295.1 Ladigesia roloffi | reverse complement strand
CACCTTCGACTTGGATGCCCTGGGGGTAAGCAAATAAACATCAGATTTTCATTTTGGGGTGAACTATCCCTTTAAAGGGCTCACATCATCAAAAAACTGAAAACTCTATGCTCAAAAATGTATGAACACTGTTTTTAAATGTTTGAAAACCGTCAATATTCTCAATAAATGTTTAACCATGAACTGCTTTACCCATGAATTACAAAGCAAGGCCTTATTATGTAGGTCTCATTTAGACAATTACAACTTTGTCCATGGCTCACAGACACCGCCTGGCTTTACTTTAGCAATGTCTTGAAGAAGGTAAATATCCTGACATGGATGTTTGAGCAACGTGGCAGAGGACAGACAGCCAATGAAATTAAATAGATAGCTCAGTTGTGTTTGCTAGATTATCTAGCCTTAACAGCTATGCTTGGATGGTTTATTCCTGCAAATGAACTGTCCTGGCACAGTGTTTGATTACATTCATATTTGCAGGGCCTTATTTGGTTTCAATTCTACTGTTTGGTGTTGGATTCACTTTAAAATTAAATTTTTGGGTGTAGTAGTCTAAAACGTTGGTTTCCTTACCTCAAACAGGCCTGCTTTGAGGATCTGGAAGGCCACAGAGACAGAGAGAGTACTGCCTTTGCGACAGTAACCAAGGTTACTAAGAGGAGAATGACACACTACTGCATTTACTGCAGGGTCCTCTTTCTGTCCACGACCTAAGGGGGAGGATGGAAAAAGTGGGAAAATAGAGAAAAATGATGACCAAATCAAAAGACAAGTGATCTGTCTGGACAAAATTGTTCATAAATTGTTTTACAATGACCTAATCTCCAGTTACTACTTACAGGGTTTGTGTTAAAAACAAGTACAGGCAACACTCCTGGTCCAATATGTATGACATCAGCACATTTGTAGGCCATGAGACAGACACTCATACACACACACTCAAATTATTTAAAAAAACCTTTGCCATAGTATCCACCCATCTATCCATCCATCCATTTTCTACCCCTTTAGCCCTCGGAGGGGGTTGGGGGCGTTGCAGGGCTGCCATAGTATCTAAACACTCTACATATACTATTCAATACCAAGCCCATATATGGATACAATATGGCAATAAAGGCCTGTAATAAGTTGTTTTGAGTAAATACAGCTAGAAAACTTGTGTGTCTTCTTTTCAGGTTGCAAAGTAATAAAATGCGAAAAAAAAAATTCTGAAGGGTTGATTTTCTCTTAACCAATTGTATCCATCTATTTATTAATCATGCCACTCATCCAAGCTCCTTGCATGCATTAAACGGTCTCCTCCTTACCCTCTGGTGTCCAGACGAGGCGCACGGCCAAGAAGTCCTGCAGGTTGTTGAGGAGTGTATAGCGGACTCTGAAGTGCTCCTGGGCTCTGACAGCACTGGGGCAGCTAGCGGTCATGACAAAGCGTGGCCGATCGAGTCTGATGCTAGGCAGACTGTAATGGGTGTAGATGGAGTTGGTGAAAGGTAGCTTAGAAGTGGACCATTGGAGGACTGCTACCAGTGGTACCTCAAGACCCTACAACACACATAAATGCACAACCTCTGAAAACCTGAGCTAACACCCTAACCATAAGCTAACATGATGGTCAAAATACAATACAACAGAGATGGGAATCATCCACGACCCCCATTATGTTATTATAATACCCAGGAGCCTTTTCACTATGTATTGCAACTCTGTAAGCACTTCAATGTCTTAACGATCATGTGTTTTTGTGCTTTGTTGCTGAGGTGGGTTTTTTCTGTTCTCACCCTGCCCTACTCGTAGGACAGTCTGAGAGGGGCTTTTTTTTAACCTCCTCTCTCCGCATGTATTCTATATTTCCTTAATTTTCCCTCTGCTACTTCTTGATCACCCAAAACGTGATGTGCTTCACCATTATCATCAACATCATTCTTTATTTTCCAGTATTTTTTCATAATTAAATAACAGAAAAAATAATCATACAACTGAAAAACATTCCTCCAAATTTAAGGCAGTATTTGAACAATGGAAAACAATTTCTAATAAGACATATTTTTTACTTAAAAAAACTTAACTTCAAAGAAGTGATGCTGTGCTGCCTACCAATGTGTGAATAGTTTAGAGCTTGTCGGCAGTAGGATTACAGAGAAACCACATTCCCCTCCCCTCAAAATATATATGAATCATAAACCTATAAAAACATCAATTATGGGGTCATACCAAACAGAATCAATTCCTTCCCCCATTCTGGCATGCAAGATATTTGCAGGAAAGCCTACATTCTAAAATTCTCTGGCACACCATTCCAGAGTTGCATACGAGAATGAATTTACATGAACTGCTTTGCAAGCACTCCTGTTTTTTAGTGTTTGATTTGACTAAAAGTAATCCTGCCTGTTGGGTTTAGTGTTGTTTTTATCTTATTGCTCACAGTGTTTTTCCTCCATATCTCCACTGAGACATGTCTGAGTTGTGATCATTAATATGAGTCACGTCATTATATTCGTAATCAGAATCCTTCATTCAGACCTCGTTTGAGTCGTCCTGGGCCTGGTCGCTGAGCTGCAGCTGAAACAGGAAGTTTTGTTCCTCCAGGGCGCTGAGCATGCTGGGGAGGTGACTAGACTCGCTGTCCATTCTGTAGAAAGACGCCATGGCCACTTCACCTGACTGATGGCTGAACCAAGACAAAAACTGTGAGAACAAACCCTTACAGTCATGTAACACTTTAATGTTTAGTTATTTTTCCTAACATCTTAACATTAACTGAAAATGCATTGAGGTTTACATGATATGCAACATTTTAAAAAATGACAATCCAGAAAGGAACTTTTTTAAAAGGTTTTATTCCTTCCATTCCATTTTATATAAATGTCATATATATGTAAACCAGGAAGGAAGAAACCAGGCATCATTTTTAAAGTGTGCTCAGTAAATATCACAAATAATTTATTTGCAAATAACTACATCACGCTGGATAAGTATATGGGCTCATACCACACATTATCGACCAGCAGCACTGAGCCATCAGGCATCATAGGTAAATACGAGGCATTGAAGTTGGGCAGGATTCGGACATCATGCACACACACATCCTCCTGAGAGCTCCCGTTTAACACTGCAAAACACAGACAGGATGTGATGCACAAGAGGTTTTACAAATGAAGTGAAAAACTACAGATTTAAGCTCACAAATAATATCACACTTCAGCAGTACAGTTTACCCATGCCCTGCAGCCTACAACACGTCATTGTAGACAAACTGCTAAATCCACAGCTGCACCTCTATAGAAGAATGTGCAAGTAATTTTAGTCAAAGCTACATCAACTGAACATATTTCAAACTTTGTGGAGTGTCACATAAGTCCTCTGGAATTAAAAACAATTCCTTCTCTGTGGTCTTCAGGGGAGGAATAATTCTATAATAATACAGGAGTATGCTTCTCTCCTCCCTAATATCAGATACCCTCTGAGGGCCTGTTTGGAGACATGAACTCACCATAGGTGTACAATTACACACAGCTCGCTTCCAGCAGTTTCTTTTCTTAAACTTTAGTTTATCTCTCATTCTCTGTAAAAACAACTAGGTTTCACAAGGAGTCTGTGATTTCTAACCTTACCCGAAGCTTTAGAAATGCAGAATGAATTGTACTTTTCACAAATACACACAACACATGCAAACCATTTCATGCTTCCCAGGAGGCTGGGTGGATTGGGCAAGGCGAGCAGCATTTCTGTGATCATATGTTGTATGCCCCTTACTTCATGTTTTCATAGTTCCGTCATTTTGAATTCAGATTTTTCCTTTCCATAAGCATTAGAAATAGACAAGATAATCATCAGGTACATCAATGTAGCAGCAGCAACGCTTTGAATTTTGTTTTAATTAGGATTATTTACTTAACCCCGACAACTATTTTATCGCCCATTAATGCATGTTTCTTTTAAATGTGTTGCTTTTTTTGGGCGAGTGTGTGGAGCATGCAGCTTTACAACGCGACTGGTTTTCGCATGGGTCAGGTGCCCCATTACCTTTGTCCATATTATATGAGCATTACACCAACAGGGACAAACTGCATTTAGGTACATAGACTTTCATATGGAGTTGGTCCTCCGTTGCAACTACTTTAATGGTTCTGCTCCACAGGCTCTTAATTCTGAGGGTTTTTCTATAACAAACTAGATAATATATGAATGCCCTGCAGTGGCAAATAGATTCAGTTTTATGTTTGATTTGATTACATTAATGTTTAAGTTGAGATTTAGAACAAATATTTGAACTGCAGCTGTGTAACTGTGTTACAGGTAATGCTGCTGTTAAAAAGCCCCTTATTTGTTTTAAGTGTTTGCAAACCTGCAAACCAAATGTTATTGCATGTTTGTTCATAGAGCAGTACTTTTAAAAATAATAGCGCACAATACACTACTTTTGAATTAATTTATTATGTGCATAACGATGCAATTAATTATAGAAAACCATGTGACGAATCGTGATTAAAACATTTTAAACATTGCCCAGCATTACCTTTTATTCTAAATGACAATGAGCAGATGCTAAACACATTATTTTTTTGCATTAAGCAGAATCATGTTGAGCAAAAAAAAAAAAAGATGTGCAATTTCAGTCACCAATTTTATAAATAAAAAGCAGTTCAGGTTTCAGGGGAAAAAAAAAAAAAACAGGCAAAAAATAAAATCTACAATAAAGTGCCAAAATCTAGACTTTCAGAAATTATTTAATGGTGAAGACGACTGCCCTGCGGTGGGCTGCGGTCTAAAGTTCCCAGGATAGGCTCTGGTTACCTGTGGCCCTACTGAGGATTAAGCAGTTACAGAAAGTGAGTGAGTGAGTGAGAGGAGAAGACGAAAAAGAAAAAAACTCTTTTTTCCCTTCACTCTCCCGAGCCACTCAGAACAGACATGTACAGACAGTTCAAGCAGCTGCTTTGACGATCTGTAATCACTGTTCAGACATGGTGTCAAGATGGGATCACCATAAAATATTTACATTGCATGTTTAATTCCATTTAAGAACACCATGTTCTGCTTCGTATAGAGAAAACTGCAACATAACAGAAGCAGACAGGAAAGTCCCCTCTACCACAAAAACACCACACAAAGTGTCAATCTGTGGAGAAAAAATAATAATAAACCAGTGACAAAGGGCAACAAATGTTCTGTTGTCGACAGCACTTGGGTTTGTAAACGACACACTGTAAACTACATAATGTAGAAATTTTAGTTAACTTTATTTATTTTATACTTTTATTCATTGTCAGTTTCACTTTAAATCGGCAGGTCTTGACTTTCAGTTTCAGCCAAGTGTTTGAATTTCTCTGCATTCAGCATGCTACCTCAACCATTCTCTGTTCTGACAAGTTCTCTGTGAGAAAAGAAATAGTTAATCAGAAACACATGGAATTTGAGTATTAGTTATAACATTACACATACCACTATGATTATATTTATAATTCTATAATGTACAAATTATATTATAATATAATATAATATAAACTATAATATAATATAAACTATAATATAATCAGATCTAAAATAACCAATATCAGAGCCAATCATGGCATCGGTCAAAGGAACCAGCTGCAATCAAGCTGATAGTTCCGATGGAAATTCTACCCCTCTTCCCTGTTGTTGCAGCTGCAAGAGCTAACAAGTGGTTGAAGTTTCTGCAGTGTGGCATTATTTTAAAGCAGAAATAGAAAGCCACAATTCCAGTTTCTCACTGCAGTTAGACCAAGCAGCAGGTAAAGATTGAAGCACGTTAGATTTGGTGGCTGCTAGAGGCTTTTTCAGTTCTGTGTCTTGTAATTTGACATGTTCTCAGTACACCGGTTTTGGGTTTGCTTATTATTAGTTTCAGCTGACTGGTTTCTGAGGTCACCTTTGTGTCAAGTTTTAGTTGTCTGTCGACCATCACATTACCCTTAGTTGCAGTGTCTGGCTCTGTTTTGTGTTTTCAAAGACTATCGGACCTCGTGCCTTGTTTGGTTTCGCTTTGTATTTAATAAAGGCTCAGTAAAAATGGAAGTCTGTGACTCCTTGGAAGGTACACAAGCCCATGTAACACAACTGGAGTAACCTGATATACAAATGTGGCACAAATCCACAGTGTGTTGCATTACACTCATAGTAAAATTGAGTACTTTGAACAAATATGTCACAGCCTTAAAACTACTGTCTTAATTTTAGTTTTAGTCTAGTCTTTGCATCAAGCTGTCATTTTAGTTTTTATTAGTCTTACTCATGTCCATACTCTTTTTAGTCTAATCAAGTTTGTCAACTAAAAGTCTGAGCATTTTAGTCTTATTTTAGTCAGAATAATTCACGACTATTTTTGTCTAGTTTTGGTCGATTAAAACTGCTGACATTTTAGTCTAGTTTTAGTCAATGAAAGTTGTATTTTAGTCTTTATTTAGACTCTATTTTGATTAAAGTCAAAACAGTATAAGTACTTAGTAGAATAGACAAAATCAAAAATTTCACGTAAGCCTATTTCACAATTCAAATCAGGTTACCTGATTACACTCTGATTAGAATTTACGACATTAATTTTACCAACCAACTAAACTTCAAATTAAATAAACGAATAGGCCTAACATTACATCACTAAAAAGTGCAAATACAATGAAAATGTGTGTGTCTCTGTTGCCATTAAACCCACATTTGTAAAATTGGTAAAAAAGTCTTCACCTTCATTGTGTGGGCCTGAACTCAGCTAAATATATTTAAATTTCTGAACAAAGACAGTCTACACAACCAAATCAGAACAAGGCTCAGGCTTTTTGCATGAATATGGAAAAGGCTGCCTAAAATGCTGTGTGGGAGAGACTTTGTGTGCGTCCTAAAACTTTTTGTCCACTCTAAATACATTTCATTTACATTAGATCGGGCCCAAAAAATGAAACCCGAGCCCGTGCACTTGTGTCCAAGACCAGCCCGGCCCGACAAATTAACTGTAATTATTTAAATGCGAATTTTATATGTGGCCCATTATAACACACATTCTGAATTGTGGGCGGTTCCTAAACTGACACCCCGCGCTGCTGGAGCTCCAAGCAACTCAAATGCTGGATGACAGCCCGGTCCGACCTGAGGGTAGTGCCAGGCAATATCGGCCAGGTTCGGATTCGGGCAGAGAATCTAAAGTCTAATTCACAGTGCCTCTCAATGAATGAAAGTACTGGGACTAAACGTCGTTCAACTCTAAGCTCGAGCATCTTTACTTTTTTCTCCCCTCCCTATCGCACTGGAAATAACGTCTTGTCTCGTTTTACCCAACGAAAATGAAGAGACACTTTACCACAGTTTTTATCTTGTAAACCACATTTAGTCTCGCACTTATTCGTCAACAAAACTACATTATATATTTTGTTTTCCTATCGTCACATGACCAGCATTAACGCTGTGTCTCGTCTCGTTTTTGTCACATAAACAAACAACACTTCAGTTCAAGGTGTTGATTTGGTCTCTAACCTCCATAAATAAGTCTCTGTTGGACACCACCTTGCAGCTTAGAGGACTTTTTAGGGATTTGCTGCTGAAGCCTCACTGGCAGATAACGCAGAACACTTTCAGAGGTCTTGTGGAGTCCAAGCCTCAGAAGATTGTGCTCTTCTGTTGACACGAGGACAAAAATACAGAACTATACCAGGTGGTTTTAATGTTATGGCTGACCATGTTAATGTTACTGGCTGCACAGAATAAATTAAACTCAATTTAATTGCTTTTATCTATTTGAGTGTACACAAAAAACAATCAATTAGGGACCTGTATTAACTGCATTTATGTGAGCAGGAAGACAACATGATTGAGTTACCTAATTATAAGAGCAAACTTTTATAGGCACCTTTTAGGACAGTCAGATGTCTCCCAGACACGGTCATCTGCTGGCACTTTACTGTGGGTGGAGGAAGGACATTCAGGGTGGTGCTGACTGGGAGTAAAAAAAACAAGAGAAAGATCAAGTCAATAGCTTTTTAGCATTACACTGCAAGCTGCCAATCAACTTTTAATCAACTAAGAATCTGGAACAAACAAGAAGGTCTTTTCTGAGCTCGTTTGCAAGAGTTTGCACAAGCTTGCAAGCTTAGCAAGAAAACTGAGATACGAGGTGAAGAGAAAAATTAAACCAAAGAATGTATCAGCATTTAAATTATGGCACTGATGTGGCAACTGAAGGTGTTTTAAGAACAGAATCAATACTGATGTCATGCTGTTGTGTTTCAAGGAATGCTCACCCTGGGCCTTGAAGGTATTAAGGTCCTGGCGGAAGGTTTGACAGGGGCTCTTTTGCTGAAGGATGCTGAGGTAGCCATGCTCCTGAATCTCTGCTTTTTCATCTTCCTGTTTCCACACAGTCACTATAATCTGCACAAAATATAAGCAAAATGTAAACACACAAACACCACCACAATTGCGAGCAAAAACTACAGCTAAAAAGCTCTAATCATTAGAAGTGGCTTTACTCAGAATCCTACTCCGTAACACAAACCCTTCTATTTCAAGCTAAAAGTTACATAGTACTTAATATTTTCCACCCTTTTTATGATTTAAGTCTTGATTTGGTGCCAGCCCTAGTTCAAGCAGCAAAATAAATATTACACAGAATTTGAACTGGAAACCTTAGGAGGAAAGGCTGGTACTAAAACATATTTACTTTATATTTTGTATAATTTTAGTATATCTGTGTTGTTCTGGCTGCCCTCATCTACCTCTCATGCCTTTTCTAGCCTCATCCTTTCGTGCCCCAGTTACTCTAGCTTTACTCTGGCCCCCACTGAATGTCTTGTTACATCATAGCTATCTTAGTATGTATTTGTACCACTGTATATAGTAATGATTATTTTCATATTTTGTGCAAATAGTACCCGTTTCAGTGCTTACTAGTCTCACTCTGTTCCATGTACAGTACAGGCCAAAAGTTTGGACACACCTTCTCATTCATTGTGTTTAATTTATTTTCATGACATTGGTAGATTCTCACTGAAGGCATCAAAACTATGAATGAACACATGTGGAGTTATGTACTTAACAAAAAAAGGTGAAATAAGTGAAATGTTTTATATTCTAGTTTCTTCTTAATAGCCACCCTTTGCTCTGATTACTGCTTTGCACACAGGTGTTTACTGCTAAACTACTCTGGACCTTCTTCAAGACTGTTGGAAAGCCATTTCAGGTGACGACCTCTTGAAGCTCATCGAAAGAATGCTAAGAGTGTGCAAAGCAGTTATTAGTAAGTTAGTAAGTAAAATTTATTTATAAAGCACATTTCACAGACAGAAAGTCACAAGGCGCTGTACATGAAAAACACACAACATAATACACCATATATAGACAAGAATAAAACAGTCAGCACATATAATAAAAGGACTCATAACTACGAGTAAGGGCCAACAGCACACTAACCAAAAGCCTGTGTAAAAAGGGTTGTCTTCAATTAACTTTTATTAGAGCAAAGGGTGGCTATTTTGAGGAAACTAGAATATAAAACATGTTTTCAGTTCTTTAACCTTTTTTTGTTAAGTACATAACTCCACATGTGTTCATTTATAGTTTTGATTCCTTCAGTGATAATCTACCAATGTAAATGGTCATGAAAATAAAGAAAACACATTGAATGAGAAGGTGGTGTGTCCAAACTTTTGGCCTGTACTGTATATAGTACAGTATACTCTTGCATGCCCAAGGCGCAAATGAACATTTTGATCAATTGCCCAGAGTGTCTGGTTGATGACCATTTATATATTTTAACAGCCACTACTGTTACTATTAGTACCATTAGTATTGCCACAGTTACTGTGAAGAAGTAGCTGCAGAAGAAAGGAGAACAATGATCTAGGTACAAGTTTTATCATTATGATCACGTTAACACAACGTTAACGTAAACTTGTTTTCATGAGGGCCTGGCATCCCATTACCTTTGTCCATATTATATGGCCAAAAATAATGGGATTCTTGACCATTTTAATGACAATGCATTCAGATCCATAGAGTTTCATGTGGAGTTGGTCCCCCTTTGCAGCTGCTATAATGGTTTCATGCTCTGGACTCTGAGGGGAAACTTGATTTTCTATAACAAACTAGATAAATCTTGAATGCCTTTGATTACATTAATGTTTAAGTTGAGATTTACTGACATATCAGAAAGGGAACAATGCTTCTAAAAAAAACAAATATTATTGCATGTTAAATTATTCAGCTGATCTTTAAAATTTTGTTATTAACATTTTACATTTCAAAAATGTTTGAAAACTCACAAAATAATGTAAAGTACCAGTGAAAAGATTCTCATTCAACAGTTTCCTTTGTTTATATAATTGGCTAAATTGTAGATGAATACTGAAAACATCACCTGTTGACAACTTTGCACACTTCATGAGGAATCCAGGAATGTTGTTTAATTAACAGGTGTTCTTCCTCAAGAGTTCATTAGTGGAATTTCTCGCCTTCTCAATGTGTTTGAGATCATCAGTTGTGATGGTCGGGTTGGTACACAGTTAGAAAACATATTCAACTATGGTTCTACTCCACATTATGGCAAGAAGTAAGTTTTAAAAAATATATATTCTGTTTTGTTTAACTGTGTTCCTTCATCATTTTGTTTGATTTCAATATTAATGTATAATATAATATTGACTAATGCAAGGCTCTACAGTTATTGAGCCATGCAAATGGATGTCTATCCATCAGACAGTCAGGTCTCCAGCTAGGAGACTATTCGTAAGCTGGCACGCAGCAAAACACATGAACACAGGTGCAAATATAACCAAATATTAATAGACCACAGGCCACACACACACACAATATAGGAAAAACTTCCTAAAAGCTCTAACAACAGAATCTGAACGATCCTCTGAATGTGCCGATATCTGAGTGGGCCTCTAAACATCCAAACTACATCTCTGAGCACAGTACACGAAGTGGTGAACAAGATAAAGCTGCGAAAACACAGTACTATCCCTATAATATAATAATCACACAGTATGTTTACCTTCACTTTGAGGGTGCTGACAGGGAGTTTATCCAATGACACAGTCAGAGGGAAGATGACCTCGTCATTCAGAACGACAGGCTCGTCAGCAGGTGACTGAACAGCATAGAAAAAGTCAGAAAAACACACAGAATTAAGAGTTAGCCAATAATTCAAGCAAAATTAATTTTTTTGCAATTCTGCATAGTTGAATTGTCTGCAATATCTGTAATGCAATATAGTGATTTAGAAAAAAATGTTTGAGTTAATTGACGTAGTGTTTTGCTGAGTTATTCAACCACCACATAATGCTTATCAGTAGGTTTCTAGGCCAAAATCTTTTGCATAGTTCTGCATAAGTATTCAACCATTTTAGACTATATTAGTTTCAATAACTGTTTCCAATCCATTAACTCTTTTCCCACCTATGTCAGAATCAATGTCCTGCTCAAAGGCTTCTGCTGAAAGTGAATGCTGTGCTCTCTATGGCCTCCCCAACAAGATTCTCTGGGCAGGCAAAGCATGATCTTTTCCCCTTATGACGACATAAGCAGAAATTTCAGGTCAGACATTTGTATTCATCTTTGGGTCAAACGCTGTATATCCATAGGCTAGCAGCTACACACAAACAAACAGGCAATGCCAGTGGGAGTGGTGTGTAGCATGCTGTCACTGGACTTAGGGGAGCAACTGAAATGATGGAGTAGAGCTCCACACATCTGATGGATGAGTCTGAAATCTCAGGAAAATGCTATGTAACAGAATATATAGTGCCAACAGTAGAGTTTGGTGGAATGGAGAAGTGGTGTTTTATTGGGTTTGGGCTCGGCTTCTTAGTTCCAGTGAAGAGTTAACATTACAGAAAACAATGAAAGTTTACACAATTATATGCTTCCAACATTGTGGCAAAAGTTAAGCAAAGGGCCTTTCCTGTCACATTATGTCTGTACTAGGGCTGCCCCATAAATAGTCGATTAAATGTTAGTCGATATGAAGAAGGCTTGTTTGAATACATTTTCATTAGTTGGTTTGTCGTTTTTTTCTCGGCAGTCTGGTTTAAGCCTCGTCTGGAGCCAACTGTTTCGTTTTGTGGCCAACCAACACAAACCAAGAATAAGAAATAAAATCAGATCAGAATAAAATCCATCAGAATGAATTTTAATCCATTCCGATGACTGTAATTACCGTATTTTTCGGCCTATAAGACACTCTGGAATATAAGACGCACCCAATTTTCAAGGAGGAAAGTCTGTCCCAAAACTTTTGCCCACTCTAGATACATAACTCGTCTCGTTTTAGTCAACAAAAATTAAGAGACACTTTAGCAGTTTTTATATTTAGTCTCGTTCTTATTCATCAACAAAAATGCATTATAGATTTCGTTTTGTTATTGTCACATGACCAGTATTAACGTCGCGTCTTGTCTTTGTCACGAGGGTCAGAGACGTCTCCACAGCAACAGTACACACCACAAGACCAGCCTGCAGCACACACAGCATAAAAAGTGGACTGTGAGCAAGCACCACACAAAGTTAGGTGCAGTTTTAATTCAGGCAAAATGTATATTTTTTGGATAAGACGCACCAACGTTTTTATATTAATATAATAAATGAACGATTATTCGACTAAACGCTAAAATGCGGGAGAGTTAGTCGACTAGGAATATCTTTAGTCGGGGGCAGCCCTCGTCTGTACCCTTGTGCACAAAATGAGGTCAATAAAGTCAGAGTCCTGATCTCAAGCCAACTTTGTAATGAACTGGAATCCTGAATCTGAGCCAGGGCTTCTTGTCCAACATCAGTGCCTGACCTCATAAATGGTCCCACAGATGTAGCCCTACCGGTAATCTGCATGAAAACAATCATGTACATATCTAGTTTAACATTATTCTGTTTTGCTCCATCGAACAATAATCATGTGTGCTGCTTTGCTGGAATAAAAACTGCAGGCACGTGAGCCCTTTGCAGAAAATCCTATATGCCCCAATACTTGAATTATACTAAAATTAGGTAAAACTGATTGAACTAAAACCTCTGGCACAGTTAGTGTTAGCAACTTAGTAAGAAACATTGCTACTCATAAATCGAGCACAGTATAGGCTTTTCATGTTACTTATTCTTGAAGACATGCTTAGAAGAGGTTTGCACAAAGGGGTAGGGCTGGGCAAAAAATCGATTTAATCTATTTATCGATTTTGTAGTTTAAAACGATTTTTATTTTGCAAACTCGAGTTTTTTGCCACAATAGTTTTTCGGACTTTTCCGCGTTTCATCCTTGTCGGTTACCGTAGCGCGATATGAGCCAGCCCCGCCCCGCCCAACACAGTCAAAACACCATGGCAGCGTGTAGCAGAGAACTACTTGAAAAGAAAGGCACAAGTAATTCCGTAATTTGGAACTGGTTTGGTTTTGATGCAGCAGACGAAACACAGACGAAGCCT
>JBBKCR010193786.1:0-13419 GCA_037577295.1 Ladigesia roloffi | reverse complement strand
AAAAAAAAAATCCATGAATTCACATGGTAGGATTTTTAAAGAATTTATTTGTAAATTAGGGTGGAAAATAAGTATTTTGTCACTTCACACAAGGAAAATCTCTGGCTCTCACAGACCTGTAACGCGGCATGCGCTATTTGAGTGGCTATTTGAGTGGTCAACTTGATGTTATTTTAAGGAGTTGTTATTCTAGTCAATTGGAAAATCAGCCTGGGTATCTCCTAATAAAGCTGCAAGGGAACATTTTATTTTCTCACTGCACAACTCAAACTTTTACTTGTTGCCCTCTATTGACAGGGACAGAGAGTTGATGTCTGACCTTCACTGGGTCCAGTAGGTCAATGTCTGTACATAAGCAGGCTGTGGTATTTCTCACATCACTGCTCATGCCAGGTTATTTCAGTTCCCTTAGGTTATGACTGCATATTAATGGATATTTAGTGGTGGGGTAAAGCTGAACAACCTGCATCACATGAGATGGCATTGGCTTATGAGTTAGAGCACATGGGTCAGAACACAAAAATACTTTTTTTGCCCTTCAAATGTCCATGTCCTTTTGCTTGCCCTTGACTTATTCCTGTACTTCTCAAGCAGTTCCAGATTAAATACAGACATTTGAACCTTACCTTTCAGTGTGTTTTATCTAAAGCTTGCAACAAACAATATATTGTCGTTGTCAAAATAAAAGCTTGTATCTCCAAAAAAGTAACTTAATAAGGAAAGTAAAAACTCACAAACAAGAAAGATAGAGATGCAAATTTTTGTTCTGAGAGAGGTTATATATTTGCCCTTGTATTTAGCAGTTCTACAATGACTAGTACTGTAAAGAGCATTGAGATGTTTTTTAAGTACAACTGACTGAGATGAGGCTGGACTAGCTTTCATGGTGAGTGGCATATCTAAGAAGTTTCAAGTCCTAGATTGATATTTTATCACAAAAATTATGCTGGAAATTAAAGTGAGAGGGTTGAGTATTTTGGAAATTAATCTATAACATGAAAGAACTTCAGGCAAAGCTAAGTCAAGTTTATTGTTAAGTCACATTATTCTGAAAAAAACTGTTTCAGAAAACCAGTATTTGCAAGTGTGCTTGGCAAACAATTTGAGAACAGAATGGGAGCCTGTTTTCATAAGATATATAACAACATTCCATTGTTAGAAATAAACAAGCTATTATTTATGTTTGTTACATGAATAGATGCAAGTCTGAGAGCCTGTGGTGAAGCCATTTCTTTAAACTATAATAGTCTGAATAAGTACAGTAAATGTTCAAGTTTTTGTAATGCTACATTAGAAAAAGTCTGTTTTTGCTGGTTTGTCTCCATGTATGAACTGTATGGACTGAGAAATGAGTGGATGAGTGGGATGGGGTTTTTTTTTTACCATGAAATTGTTTACCTATCTTACAACGCCATTTTATATAGTTTTACAGTCCTATTAAAAAGTTGCTGACAAAATAACATGTTGAAAATTGGCCAATGCACATGGAGAGGCGCTAACATCTGTCACGATCTAGCAAGGTGATCGTGTGTATCAGTGCAAATGTAATAAACTGGTTGCGGGGGTGGAGCTCCAATGCTAGCTTTCCAGTGAAATCTGGAACAGCCTTATTTTCCAGCTTCTATCTTTTCTAAGAAAGATAGAGAACAGGAGGGACAAAGTGAAATGCTCAGGCCAGCATGACCAATTAATTTTTTTAAATCAAGCTGTTTTTAAAGAAAAAGTTTAAAAAACAGAAGATGCTGAACTGATTTGCAGGACATAATCTGGGCCACTGTGCCTGCGTGACTATTTATCCTGGCTTGTTTTTTTCCATGATGAAGCAACATAATGTTCACACAAAAGGGGAAGTGCCAGGGTATCCTAGAGATGCATCAATTTATAACCAGCTGGATGAGAACCGGCAGTGAATAAAGCTCCTGACAGCACAATACAGCAGGCTTTATCTCAGCAGGCTTCGCCTTGTTTGAGCAGAGCAGAGAGACTAAGGCAAGTTGAGTGTTTGAATAGTAAGCTCAGGTAGTTTAGACCATTACTGGGGGTTCATAAATTATTGGCCAGTCATGCTAGCCATGTCCTGGCTATGCAGTAACAATGGTGCATCATTTACCAGGAATGTTACACAGTTGTACGGCGTTGACAAATAAAACATTTATTTAAAAATTCTGTTGGGCTCCTGAGAGGCAAAAGTGTCTACATTTTGGTTTACATTATCTGGCATTTTTCAAATCTAGGATTGGAACTAGGTAAAACTAAATTGAGGAGAGAACAGCATGTACATTAAAAACAGTGACAGAGTGGTAGCAGTGTGAGCAATGCCATTTCATGATTTGGTGAATCATGTACACTCCAGCCTGTCATTTACTGTTGCTTTTTTGTTATTTGTTTTTCCACAAGGCTTATCTGAGTGATGTTTTACATGTTCCTTTTTCTGTGGTGGAGCTTAAACTTGCAGGTAGGAAAGCAGTGACAAAATGTGTCGACAGACAGTGGTTTTAGTGGTCTTCCTGAGGCCATGCAGTGATTTCCAAAACAAAATCACATCTGTTTTTAAGGTAGTGCTATCTAAGCCGCTGAAGATCCTTGCTATCCAGTATTAGTTTTCCGAAGTGTCTCTTGTGTATGCACTACAGATGATAGTATTACACAGGCTTGCTAAACCCTCCACTTCTTTAGTTGAGATGCTGCACAAGCATTATAACTATTCCAGTCTTTTGTTGCCTCTTTACAAGCAGGCATCAAATTCAAAAGGATATATTCATTATAAAACAATATAATTTATTCCAGTATTTAATATGTTGCTCTTGTCATATATACAAATAAATACAGGGCTATGAGATTTTCATATACTCATTTTCTGTTTTATTTACCTTTTTACACAGCAAAAAGTTTTTTTTATGGAATTCTATTCTGTTCAGGAGTCGTATTGCCATGGTAACCACTGCATGGCGCTTGAACCTGGATGTCACAGTCAGCTGTACTCAGAGACAGGATGTTCAAAAATCTGCGCCTGCTGATCAATGTGAAAGTGGGGGGTTCCTGTATTTCTTCAAGCTTGGAAGAAACATCTGAGTTACCTACACAGAAAACGATGTTTTTCTTTCAGTCAGATACTCAGACTAGCTGTGCTCTTTTCCTTATTTTTTTTTTTCACATAGCGTTTTGGTGATTTCTGGATTATTAAAATATTACAGGTACAAACTAGTACAACATAGACCTTTTGTAGTAGATTTGTTTTATACACATACAATGGAAAACTGAATTACTACGAGCCACAACATATATTTCAAATATAAAAATACAGCTATAACTGATATCAAGGAGCGAGGACTGATGGCTATTTTTATACCATTTACGTAATTTCCCTTTTCCAACTGATTAAATAAAGAAAAGATGTGAAAAGACTTTATTGATTCTTGAGTCATTTACATGATCGGTGCAACAAGAAAGATTAAAATATAACAGGATGATAGAAATATAAACAATAGTGCAGTAAAATGATGGTGACATTAGTGTAACAAGTAACAGTTTAAGATTGATATTGCTGAGATTGTCTTCAAGCAGCCTCTCAGTCACGTGTGGGAGTGAGCCGGAGATAGGAGGAGGAGTCTATAAAGAGGCAGAGCCGGCGATGTTGTCATGGCAATGCCCCGCCTTCCCCTAGACCGGATAGACAGGAGGGACTCCATGCTTGGGCCATATGTGCATGTCAGTGTGCGAAGACAGGAGCTGAGCTCCAACGATCCAGTGCGTTTCATACCAGCAACATCGGGGCTGATTTGACAGCCTGTGAGGAGATTAAAGTCAGAGCAGGTAAGAATAAAAAAGCTTATAATACTTTACTCCTTAATAATGCCTACATGTTACATTCTACCAACTTACCAACCTCCTGTTGTGTTATGTGCATGTCTGTAATTTGATGTTGGATGGTGGAACTGAACAGCTACTGTAGCTTTTGGAATACAAAAGAGGAAAAATTATCTTCCTACTCTGTCATAAATAAACGGTACAGTCCTGGTAAATGTTAGCAGCAATGCCAACAACATAAATGTACAAGAATTAGAATTGTTACCACTGTCTACAGAGCATCAAAATAGTTGAGCCCACATTTATCTTCCTCTTGTGCAATTAAACATTCTGGATGGACATTTTTGGAGTTTCAAAATGTTATTTAAGCATCTATATTGGGGGGTTTTCTGTGGCTGCATTAGTGTTGATGTGAAAGGAGGAGTATGTTTTAATATCATGGAAATATAATGTACCTCAGTACATTTCATTCATGGCAGCCAATCATAATGTGATTTTGCATCATTGTTATTGCAATTCATTATTGCTATGGTTCATAAAGAACAAACAGGAGGCAGTTTGCAGTTTGCATTGACTGACTAGGATGTGGTTATTGCAGAGTAATGCTGTCTAGCGTGTAACTGTTTAGACACAGTGATTTAAATTTGACTTCAACTGACTCTATGATTTAGGCAAATGAGTGGTTGATGTGGTTCATTTGTGTTTATTTACCCACTGCTTATTAGTGGATTAGTAATCTGTTTTAATGTTGTTGTGTGTTCCTTGTCAGATTAACAATGTCACATAAAATAAAAAGCTCTATTTCAGTTCAATAGAGCATAACTGAATAATTTAAGCAAAGATTTGTAGCATTTAGACACCTGGTTAGTAAGACATATTTTTGTTCTTCAGAGTAAAAACTTGGTTATCTGTGTTAATTTACCTTTTTTTACTAAAAGCTTTTCAGTGAATTGGTTATATTTTGTGCTTTATGGCTTAAACTGTACCTCATTACGTCAATCTGGAATTAGTTTTACAGGTTGACCAACAAACATCACATCTCAAAGAACACCTTGTTAAAGTTATCTTAAAGTTGAGAAGTTCAAATGAAAGCTTTGAGGTTAAAGTGTAATGGTAATGCTCTTACCACTATCATTCAAGCCCACTAGAGAGCAGTTTTGCTGTCTAATTATAACAGTGTGTTGGAAAGTGCTGATATAGTGGGGATTATGTAATGGGCTTTCCAGGCATAATCTTGTGTGTGGCCCAGGCCTGGGCTTGGATTCACCTCATCAGGTGCTTGGTGGTGTGGGTGAAAATTTGCTGTACTTACGTACGCTGACCTGTTTCAGCCTGACAGAATTTCTCAATCTGGAAAAATGAGACCTACATGTAATTAATTTTAAGTTAAATCATTGCAAGTATTATATTTTAGTACATTGTAACTATTTTGTATTTCATATATAAACAGCATTTCCATGTAAATTGTAAATATTATAAATCAGTCTTTCTTTTCATTTACTTTCACCAACATTTTAAGTGTGAATTTATATAAAATTTGATTGCAGTTAATTTACAGCAGTATTTACAGTGTGAAACCTGTTTCATAAGTTGAAAACTGGAGGAAGTTTGCCTTTTTCTGCAAGCGCAACATGAGGTCTCAGGTGGCTAAAACAGTGGCCTAAATCATTTTCCGTCATGCTTTATTTTATAATCTGACATCTTAAAATGTTTCCCTAATGATTTGCTAGACAGAGACATGTGCTGTTTGGATTTTTTGAGATTATTCAGTAACTACATTTTAAAGGTCAGTTTGATTTTGATTGCAGAGGACACACTTAGAAATCTGGCTCAGTCTGGAACACTAATTATAGTCCATTTACAGTTTAATAAAGAATACACAGGGAAATAATTAGCCATGTTTCTCTATTGCTGATACTGTGTTGATCTTGGGCAATCATTTGACACATTTAGTCTAATAAATTCAAAAGAATCAGTTTACTTTTAGAAGCATAGATTGACCATAAGGCTGCTTCGATGTAGAAAGTCTAAACAGCTGCTGTTCTAAAGAGCCATGAAGATGTCCATTTAATTAAAAAAATTATATACAGGCAAAATAATACAGATGCTGAGAAAACATGCGGTAATGGAAAGAACACATTTTTGTCAACAGGTGGATGTTTACACTGTAGTTCATCAGTCAACAAATGTTTATTAGACATTAGAGGTACACAAATCATGAACTTTATAATGACCAAATCTGATTTAAAACTAGAATTGACTGTGACCAATTTTAATTATTCTGTTGTTTAATTTTTTTATTTCTTTAAAAAAATTCCAAAGGTCCATAATGAGGGCTAAGTGAACACATGAAACAAAGATGCAACATAATACAAATTAATGCTCAAATGTATTTTTTTTTTTTTTAATTAAAAAAAAAATTCTATGTAATTACCATTGAGATAAATCTTGAAAAACAGTAAGTCATGTATCATTATGCTTGGTACAGCTGTTTTTTATCTGATTCACTTTTATCTGCAACACAGATCAATCAAAATCTAAATAATAAATTGTGGTATGTGTAGACTTTCTAAGGAGATTTATGTACAGTTTAGAGTTTTTCATGAAAAGTTTTTTGTAGTGTTTCTATTGATATATTACACAAAGATTTCTGTGGATCACAGTAGATGGTTCTGAATATATCTAGTATATAGAAACCCAGGTTAAATGTGTTTACAGATACAAAATAAGACACAAAACGCTCAGTTTCTCAGGTTTTTTGTTTTATAGGTGCAAGCGTTCAACAATTTCCAAATAAATATATTGTTCGTTAAAGCATCACGTGACAAAAATTACAACACATCAATATACAAGAAATGCAAGAGTGTTTACAGAACTTAAATAATTCAAAGAAAGCAAATATCTGATACAAAATGGCAATAATTAGATGTTTTGTCATCCAACTGGTCACACTGAGAGAGGAGATTGTTGATTACAGCAGTATTTTTATTCTTTTCCATACTTTTCCTCTGTAAACAAGATTTGATCAGTTTCTCATTAAGCATTTTTGTTCAGAACTGTCTATAAGACATCAAATTGAGTCAGGCTACACTGATTAGTCGATCTTCTGCTACAGTAAACTTCAGAGTGTGCTGAATGTCCATAAACTGATTGTGTCAAATGTAGCATTTCAGTCCCTTTCTGTTTTTACCTAAGCAGAAGAAGTTTGAAAGAATGCTTAGTAAGTTGGTTACTGTTCAGCAGTGTTACATTAAGCCTTCTTGATCTCCTTCTGAGCTCTAATTGCTACCTCAGAGGAATTACCGTGCGACGTAGCAGCTCGTTCAGCCTGTGTTAAGCACAGTCCTCACATGAAAACTCCCAGGAATCTGATAAACCAGACTTAGTACATTCACCCTCTTTGTACTGCACAAAAGCCAACAGTACAGTTCACTTGTAAATTGATTATGTTTGTAGCTATGCAAAGCTTATAGAGAATCTTTTAAACTGGTCTTTTGTTCGGTGAAATGATCAAAAGTGCCGTTATCTTGACAGACGGTTTTTCATTGGTTTCAGTCATCTCAAAGGTTAGATGCAACAGAGAGCATGATGATCAAGTAAAGTTACATACCAAAGATTTCTTGGAAGTCCTTGGGTGTAATCTCGGCTCTAATCACTTCACTCTAGACTGGAAAATCATGAGCTCTATATAAAGCACTATATTACATTCTGTATAGTATATGAGGGAGTATAACTTGTGATTTAAAAGTTGAAACAGTTTTGTACAGCAACTTTTTATGGGTTTGTTCAGTACACTGTGTCAGTAGCTCTGTCACGGTGCTGAACCATGGCTTTTAGAGATAGGACTTCATTTCAGAACAAAACACAGACAAAACACAAAAACACTAATCAGTAATGTTAATTATGCAACAATGCAATAATGCAAATGATTGATTCTAGTTATTATTTCATGCCTGTTCTAGATTTAACATAAACTGGAGCTTAGAAAATAAATGTTACTATCTAATGTTTCTAATAGACATTCACATAATAGACAGTCCTGGTATATAACTGCTGCTGTTTACCATTTTTACCATAATTCTTGCTGTCACAGATGACAGTCCATTAGTGTGGCGCTTACATTCACAGGTAGTGATGTACCGAGAACTTCCAGACAGCCTAGACATTTGGAAAGACATTAGTCACCAACACTGGACTTGGAGATCCTGCCTTCCTGAGAAGTTTAATTCCAGCCATGATCTGCAACACCTGCCCTAGCTGAAGAACTTTTTTCAGAAGTCCCTCAATTACTGTAGTGATATGTAAGGGCAGCTTGGGGATAAATGCAAGGCTGATCCAGGAAAGTAGATTTCCAGGAGTATGGTGCTTGAACACTGGCCCAGAGAAACCAAGAAAGTGGTTCTACCAACTGGAAATCAAAACATGATCGATTGGTTCCACTTCTACTTATGTTGCTGGTTTATCTGGAAATTTGGTTTGATAAAGTAAGATTTCAGTCCAGCACCTGAAGGCTTGATCAGTGTGAGACTTCGCTTCACTATTTTGAACTACAGAGAACAAAATGTTTTTGATCATTTTATCCACTACATTTAAACTTATATTTCCAACCAAAACCGAACAGTATAACAGTAGTACTTCTGCCCTATACTTTAATCAGCAGTTTCCCACTATATATATCCCAGACTATATATATGTGATGGTGAATCAGTTAATGAAGTCTCAGTCTCATAAAGAAGGATTTATGGCTTGTTTTCCCACTGCCCTTTAATCTCTTCATTTCGTGTCTTTCTACTGGAGTCATTTGAACATATAATGGACTGTGTGTGTGTATGAGTGTGTGCTGTGAGTTAGCTGGAAATGGGAAGTGACAGGAAGCTAAAGACTTTAGTGTTGTGTTTATGTCACTGTAGATGTAAGGTTTTAATCTGGTTTTTACTGTAAGTCATTATAATAATGGATGGCATGAAACACATTTTGTTTTACATTTTGTTTCATTACGTCTCACTTGTAGCTCATTACAAATAGATAGGTTCTGTTAAAAGTGTAGGTTCTAAATCTTCAGTCCTTACTAGCTTAAATAAAAATACAGAAAAATTAAACTTGTTTTAAGCTTGCATATCCTGATCTTAAAAAAGGTTTTATTAAATATTTTCACTTGATGGATGGAGTTTTTAAAATTGAGAAGGGAAGATATATTCTGAACCTGATGAAAAGTTGAGTACAGTTTTGAATCATTGAAAAAAGCATGTATTTGTTATTTTTGGTATTAAAGTAAATTTGAAAAGATCTTCAATAAAAATAATGAACTAAATGCATGTCATCACTAAACAATAAAACCATATATTTACATTTTCCTTCCACCATGAGTGGATATAAGAAATATTCCAAAATGGATCAGCATAAAAATGTTTTTACATCAACTTATATTAGGAGTAAATAAATTATGCAGAATGTTTCAGCCTTTTTAAGGGGGAAATAATGAATGTTAAATGACATACTTTTGTTTTCACTGAACAATGGCAGATTTCCAATGGTTAATACAACCTACTGCCTCTGTTAATTTACTTTAATTTATTTTTACAATGTTAGTTTTGGTTTTAAAAGTTTAACATGCAGTGTACAGTCACATCGCCTAGCTGTCAGGCCAAGCTGAAATGCAGCATGCTGTATCCGGTAAACCAGGATCCTTCATGTGTGTGTGTGAGTGTAAGGTGTGAGTTAGAGTGTAGGGTTGCAGCAGGAGGTGAAAGAACTGAAAGCTGATCAGCGTAGACCCACCTAGGCAGGGGGCAAGGTTAGAGCCACTACATTACTGAAGCCATTGGGGAGTGAGTTAATTACGAGTCAGTTTCTGTTGCAGCCGGATTGTACAGTGTTAGTGTCAGGTAGCATGCAGACTGTGAATTAGTCATAAGCCCTGGTCCCCTATTCATTCATACAGTCATACGCTTCCAATTCTGTGGACACCGCCAATAACAATGAACCAATTTTAGAACAACTATTGCACAAAAGCATACTTGCTTTTGCATACTTGTACACTAGCATTCAAACTAGCATTAAAACATTTTTAATCAGTTATCTTATTTATAATCACTTTTTTTCACATTTGATCACCTTCTTGTGATGTTAAAATGTTCAGTGTTCAGATTACCTTCTGACTTTCAAGGGGTCTCTTCAGCCTAATCTGCTGTACACACTTGCACTGCCTCACATAATAAATTGGTGTTTTGTATTAGTCTGAAATTTCAATACAGTTCAAGGCTGATTTAAAATGATGTTTCTATTGAGCACATGTACAGAGAAGGTGGTTTGCTGCACTTATACATTTTAGGGAAATACATCACCACCCCTCTATCAGACACACAGCTGTCTCAGTTGTGTGTCTGCTTATATGCCGATGTGTCATTTGATATCTGTAAGTACAGTGGTAAAATAGGTGTTGTGATTTATAAGCTTTCGGTAAAAATTAAATGGTAATTACAAACACAATGTAGCTGTTTATTTAAAACAGTCCTTCAATCTATTTTTCTGTCTATTTATTTATTTAGTTTGTTGAGTTTAAAGCTGCATTTTTCAGTCTGAAACTTCTACACAAATGTGAGCCATATTAAAAACTGAATGTAATAGCTAGGCTGAGCATAATTAATTAATTATTTTTCAGTTTTTATCAAGCAGTCAGGCCTCACTATTTAGTATTTAATTCTTTTTTTTCTCTATGATAAAAATGTGTGCCATGAATTATAAGGAACATTTATTGTCTAAATGGCAAACTGCAGGAAAAAATATGAAGGCAAAATAAGTCAAATTAACCATCTTAAGTACAGTGACCTGAGTAGCAGTAAACCTAAAACCAGGAATTTGAAGTAACAAAACTGTTTGTGTTAAGCTCTGACAGTGGATAAGGCTTGTGTCATCACTTCCATGGTGGTTCTTCTTGATTCAGTCTTCTATAATCTACTAAATTAGTCCTCGGTTATATAAGATTTGAACAAGTGGCTACACTTACTACGTCTGTCACAACGTGATCATTTTGGAATGGACGAAAGAATTTTCCAAGCCTTGCCATAAAGATAACTTGCAATCATAACAAGTGTTGAACGCATTTATTGATGCTTGGTACATATTTTTAAGAAGAATTTAAATTATATTTCCTTATTTTAGCTTTTATTGTTTCTGTGTGTATTTTTCATTTTAATTTGATGCATGTTTTTGTTTCAGATTGTGTTAAGCGATACTCTTAACGTTCATGTGGTACTTCCAGTGGTACCTAAGATTTTCATTTTTGTAGTAAAAGTAGTAGGCTAAAATGTTATTTTATTACTATTGAATTTACCAGTTGTTGTAAAGCAGTTAGAGAAGTTAACTATTATTGTTATTATTATTTTTTTATATTTATTATTATTATTATTATTATTATTATTATTATTATTATTATTATTATTATTATTATTATTTCTACAATTATACCAACTGGCACACTAGATAACAGAAATGAACCAGCTCTCAAAGGACAATTATAAATTGAAAAAAAAACAATTTGGTTGCATTTAGCTCTATGCAGCATAAGAATAATCAAACGGCTGATTATGCTTAATTTGTTTAAATATAACAGCCAAAATCAAACATTTTACGAAAAGCCCAGTCCCATGTTTTTGAATAGTAATTTGTTGCAAGAGTATCTATGTGGGAGTGTATGATGTTTATTTTAATAATGTCATAGATTAAAGGAAGCCTTTCCAATTTAGCTAATTTTTGGACTTATCCAGGCATGTGGGAGGAGAACTAATGTTTTTATTTGTAACCAAAGATGATGCATCCAAGCTCTACACCCAAAGTGCCATTAACAGAACATTATATTAAAGTTGCTGAATGAAGCAATCAAAATACTGAGGCATTCTTTAAATGAAAGTTTTCATTTTGCACTGAAGGTATGCGGTTAATGTAGCTAATTTATGAACAGAATCTGCTTTTAGTGATGCCCAGTAAGTGATTTAGAAGGGAGAGGGGATATAACATCCTCTTGGTGAACAAAATAAACCAAAGCTCTCTATTCCTAATTTGCAAACCCTTCAAAATCTTTACTATACTATTACTATATTCTCTACACCAAATCGATGACATTTTAATGTCTGCAACCAGACAACATTCTCCCAGTGTGTTTTCTAGCAGTCCCCCACCACACACACCAAAATGGTAACTAACAAATAACCTACTGGCTAGAAAACAGACAACAATACTGATTAGTCTTAAGCTTCCATTATGTATTAGTTATATTAGCCTTGCAACTACAGTGCAAAAAATAGAGTCTTACTACAAATGTCATACATGATTAGGATGATCAACTTCATTAAGGTTACAGTGGGAAATTATGTAAATGTTGACAAACTAGGCATACAGAGCTAAAGCCATACAAGCCAAAAGATGACTTGTTGCTATTGACACCTGAAACAGGACCTTGACCCTTTCCCTTAAACAGCAACAGTGAAAGAAGAACCCGTCAGACCAGTCTGCTCCAATCCGGGCCTGCTAATATTTATGCTAAACCAAGTTCCACGAAAGTCACCTCCATAATGATTATATCTTTTTCCTGCTATTTTTTCCCAGAGGGGTTTCACAATCCATTTACTCCAGAATATGTTTTTCTCCACACATTAATGAGGCTTAAAAAAGACAAGTGAAAGCAACAACAGTACCAAAACGACTGCAGTTCAGGTGCAAAAAAAGTCCAGGTCTGAATCTTGTTGGTGAAGCTGAGAGATTCTAAAAAAGATTCTTAAAAAAATATTTTAAGTATATGAGTAGCTAAGATTTTTACTTAAGTGCACATATTTATATTGACATCATAACAGTTCTTAATTTTTCAGTTTTAGTGAAGTGACAAATCATACAGTTCAGATTTTAAACTCTACAATGTGTCCAGAGAGCTTAGATCGGGCCCAAATAATGAAACCCGACCCGAGCCCAAGCCCTGTCCGGGCTGACACATCAACGGTAATGTTCAGACAGATCCTGATTTAAACCCTTCCATTTTTAAATACGTGGGCCGTTATAATACTTGATCATGGCCCGGCCCGAGGATAGTGGCAGGAATAGGCTCGGGCTGTGGTCAGAGAATCAAAACTCGAACTTCCAATCAACCCCCACAGGTACAGGTGCTGCATCTCTGTCTGATGCCCAAGTAATTGTGTCCAGCACCTCCTCTTTCATCAGACTTTAATCCGCACAGCAGCAAGGAATTTTTGAGCTGTAAACTCCACATAATAATACAATTTTAAAACGAACAATTCACATTTGTAACAAAATTGTTTTTTTGTAAAGTTTGTCCAACCTTGCAATAGTAAGTACGAAAATGCCCATTTATAGGTGAAATGTTGTTAGGTATCATTTGCCTTTATATCTGTTTCTTCACTTTCCCCAATAGTATATAAGCAGAAGTATATATTTTTGTCTTTGTACTCGAGATATGCTTTTAAATTACAATTTGATTTAACAAATGTAGACAAACAGGGCAAATGTTGGTGTAGTGCTGGGAGGATACGATAATAATAATAATAATAATAATAATAATAATAATAATAATAATAATAATAATAATAATAATAATAATAATAA
>JBBKCR010193765.1:0-13423 GCA_037577295.1 Ladigesia roloffi | reverse complement strand
CTGAGAGGAAGACCCAAAAGGAGATTTATGGATGTGCTGAAAGAGGACATGAAGTTAGTTGGTGTAAGTGTAGAGGAAACAGAAGATAGAACTAGGTAGAGGCAGATGATTCGCTGTGGCGACCCCTGAAGGGAAAAGCCAAAAGATGAAGAAGAGTGTTTTTGTAAAACCCCAATAAATATAAAATAATAACACTAAAAAATGATGTACCTTTCTTTTGGGGTTGACTGGAAGCATGACTCGTGTTTTCACAGTATCTGTAATATTCTTGTGTCTTATCTTAATACCCAATCTGTCTTGAAGAAAATGGGTCAATACTGATGAGCTGCCTTAAAAAAAGAGAGGATAGGAAAAAATCAGTTATGAGAAAATTCCTTTAACCCCACTTATCAGCAAATGCAAAGCTGACACTTTGAGGCCCATGTGTAAAGCAGTCTTCTTTATAGAGACAACTAGCTTACCACTCTTCTGTGTAGCCAGTGGGTTTGAATGAATAACCAGCTCACTGATAACAGGAAACAATGCCACAGCCAGCAACGACTCTTCCTCAGTTATCTGGGGAAAAGTGAAACAAACAATTGTCTCACCTATTAAACTATTTGTCCTGCAGTACAGTCTTTACAGCTGACACCAAGTAACAAACACACCTTGTTGCTGGCAAGATTTAGATATCGAAGCTGTGGAAAAGGTGGACAGAAATCTTTGGAATACATCCTATCCCCCTTGTCCTCCTAGAAAGTGGAAAAAGTAAAGTGATAGGAGCATAATTTCCACTGACATTGACAAATAATCTTTTTAACTTGAAAGGGAAATTTTAGTAACATCTGTGAGCATACATCATCTACTTGATTTACAAACTCTTGTTGGTCCACTTGTGGATCAGAGGAGCCTAAATCTGATGGAAAACAGAAGTGAATAAGTGACAAATGGCTCTTCAAACAAATACAGATTTTTCATATCCAGTAAGCATACATTTTGTCCACGTGGCATCCTCTGGCTCAGGAACCGAAGAAGATGATCGTTGTGTCTCCGCAAGATAAGGAACCTCAGTGATGTCATTTTTTCTTAAGTTTAAATGTTGAAGTCTGGAATAATACAAGATGACGCAATTATTGTGATTTAAAAATAAAACAATGTGTAAAGTTTAAGTTTAAAACAAATAATATGAATGTTACAAAATTATATATATATATATATTCCATATATCAATTTAATGTATCAACATTATTAGCATAAAAATATATTCATTGATTTCAGCCATTTAGGATAAAATATTCTGGACTAAACATAATGTCCTATAACATGGTGGAAACTTATAATTTTGTGGTTGTGTATTAAGGTCAAATTGTTTGAAAAAAAAAAAAAAACCCTCATTAGAACAGTGAAACAAATGGTTTACTGCTAACATTTGAAGCTAAAATTAAACATTTGCCATCCATTAAATTAATTTGATTACTTAAATTTTTATTTTATTCTGCCCTCTGAGCTGAGATGTGTATAAAAGAATTATAAAACGCTAGGGGGCACTGTTTTATATTTTAAATCTATGTTTCATTGAGCATGGCCTCCTTTACACATCCCAAAAACCACTGAGAGTTACAATATATATATTTTTTATAAAGAAGTCACTGAAGGTTGGCTGGGATTAAGTACACTACAGTACATGGCAATAACATACCTTCTGAGATTTGCAAGGCAGCTAAACACTCCAGGGGAAGACAGTTTATTATCATCAAGCATTAACACTTCGAGACTTTGAAAGAGTGAAATGGACTGAGGAGCCCTGTTTGCAAACAGAGTGTTACTGCATTTTATTTAGTATAATAAACATGTAAAAACATCCAGAAACAGCCATAAGTAATGAACTTTACATTTTTTCTGGTGAAGTGTAATGGCCAGCCATGTTAGATGGAAGCATCTGCAGTTTGTTTCCAGTTAGATGAAGCACCTTTAGACGTGGCAGCAGACCAACAGATATTATACCATCAGCTGAAAGGTTATTATAGGACAGATCCAAAACCTAAACAAGCAAAAATTTATTATAATATGAAGGGAAATGGCAACATATTCACTGCATAAACAGTAAAGGAATGAATACCTCTAATCGAGGAAAATCTGCAGCATGAATTTCCAAAGTGCAAAGGCCATTCAAAGACAGTTCCAGCTCCTTCAGTGCAGGAAATATTTTAAAGGGTTCTAGAAGCATCATGAAATATTCAAATCAGTTTTGAACCATAATACTGTTAATATTATCTTTTAATTCAAAAACATCTTGAAGATTGTTCAGAGAGCATTTCTTAATGTTCTTGCACTACTCATTTATAAAGATCTAGTACTTAGTAGTTCTCACACAGCCCTGATTCCTTCTATTGTAATTTGCTTTGGATAAAAGCATCTGCAGAATTAATGTAATTTAATGTAATTTGAAGATTGCTATCTAGTATAATTTTATAATAGGTTCAAATTTGTATTTTCTGAAAGATACAGGAATAGGACACCTAGATAATATTCTGTATTACCTAAGGGCAAGCAGTTGTCAGAGGCATTGATGTAGGCAACATTGTCAAATTCTTCCAAACCCTCTAATTCAAGCTGTTTGAAAAGAACAAATCAGATGACTGAAAGAAATGTCTGCTGTTACAAAACAAATACAAAACAAGACAACACAAGAGCAGACCTTTGTCTTGAAACATTCATGTTAAGGACAGGCCTACCAAGTAAAGCCTCTTTTCACTTATGTCAACAGTGCACAGGTCAGCTGGCTTGTCCACACAATGCATTGTCATCTGTAGGAATGCAAAAGAAACAGAGATAGCCTACAGTGGATACTTGAGTATCTGACCCCTAAAAACAGATACACGTACAGATAATTTTTTGTGTGCTTAGGCCATCATTCTCACCAAAAGTTGTCCATTCAGCGTGTTGTCACCTGGCTCCTTTAGTCTCTTGATTTCAGGTTTTTGAGATTCTAACCTCATAGGTGATGCTGTGCGAAAATGCTTTTCAAATTTTTGCCTTTTAGGTATTTTTTTGTAAGTTTTCCCCACAGTGCTTCTGGGAGCTACTAGCCATTCTCCTGCCCCTACAGGGAAGAAAATTCACAAGATGAACCTTTTCTCTGTGGACGCACTTTTATATATAATATGTATACATATATATTACAAAACAGACAGGAAAAATCTCTACTCTGATGGAAGAATGGTTCTGCCGGGAAACAGTTCGAATGGGAATTTTCTCCCTCGTTGCACAGTTTGTAGATTCCTTTCTCTGCCATTTCCCCAGTTTAGCTTACCTATATCGGGAAAAATATCAGAGCAATACACGTCATAGTAAAAAAAATTAAACATCACACAGCTCCTGAGGCATTATTTGAAGCTTGTTCCATGTGTTGTTGAAAGATCTCCTAGCAACTGAGACGAAATGAATGTGTGTAGTTGTAGTTTGACAAGGAATTTAAAACGTGCAGCTTGTGTGTAAAAGGTCAAAGCTCCGTTGATTAAACAGACAACGTTGTAAAACTTCTTACTCTTTTATTTTTTCAAGTAAGACAGCCGCCACTTTAAACATGTTTGTGGATTACACAAACCTACGATTCTGTCTTCAGAGAACTACGTTTCCCAAAATGCACGCTGCCAATGATTTCCGTTTTCAACTGCAGTGTCTGTCCACCTTTCTGACTTGTCTCTGGAAAGATGTTTAACATGGATTTTGTCAGGAAGCTGCAGTTTATATGAACAAGAAATATATCGTCAAAACAGTCAAAACCGGTAGGTAAAAGACAATTCTTCTGCCTATACGTTCCTAGGTAAACAAAGGAAAGGCTGGCACATCATCCGTGTTTTGGTTGGGTGGTGCGTTTCGTCAAATTCACTTAATATATTTTTGTATTTAAAATCACAATTTAAGAAAGCTTTTCCCACCGTCCTCTGCTCCACTGGGTTATACTGATGTTGAAGTGAAGGGCCGCTAGTTGCCCGGTGGTGATTAGGGAGCTGCCCCTGCGATAAGAAGGTCGTGGTTTAGAATCTCATGACTGTTGGTGGCAACCCCTTAGGTACTCTGGACAAGGTACCCAACACATTTTCCCTGGGTGCTGTTTCGCTGGCTACCCACGGCTGATTGGTGAATGGGTTAAATACAGAAAAAAAAATACGTGTACACACTGTGTACCATGGCGTGTTCACGTGTGACTAAGGGCCCACATGACATGACTTTACCTAAAATAAAATATTGGTGGTATATGTAAACTTTGGTGTCAACCTTTCTTTAAAACGAACATATGAAAATATTTCGCACAGAATTGGAATGTCTGTGTTGGTAAAGAGTATCATGTGAATTAAACATGCAAAGGTGTTATAAATGCTTTTAACATTGTTTTTATCATGAAACCCAGCTTCTTACCTGATTGAAATATCGACATCACTGAACAGCAATGGTATTTGTCTTTTCATCATCATTACTTTTGTTTCAGCTATGGAAAATGGGGCAACTACAATCTCTTCACAAGTACTCCAGACAGAGCCTTTAAAAGCAACTCTATTCAGACAAGAGCCAAGTGGTATAACATATAGAATCCCAGCCCTAATCTACATACAAGATGGCCAAACCCTCCTTGCTTTTGCTGAGAAGAGGTGCACATCACGAGACTCTGATGCTAAGCTTCTGGTCGTGCGGCGTGGAACCTATCAGAATGGGTTTGTCCAGGTGATGCTAGTTAACAGCCAAACTAATACTGCATTGTATATTGTAGTGTTTTATTTAAAGTTTTTTTTTTTTCATTTTTATTTCTTCTTAGTGGTCACCTGCTCAGGAGCTCACCACAGCGTGCCTGCCTGAACATCGCACCATGAATCCATGCCCAGTCTATGAAAGGGAATCGAAGACCTTGTATTTGTTCTTCATCTGTGTGTTGGGTACCACCACTGAGCATTACCAGATCCGCACTGGTAAGAACAAAGCTCGCTTGTGCTACATCACCAGTAAAAACAATGGACAGAGTTGGAGCAAACTGAAAGACCTGACAGAAAGTGTGGTTGGAGATGAATATAGAAACTGGGCCACATTTGCTGTTGGACCTGGACATGGCATTCAGATGAAGAGCGGACGACTTATAATTCCTGCTTATGTGTATTACATTCATGTTAGATGTTTCCCTTTTAATTTTCCACTAATTGTAAAGCCCCATGCATTTGCATTTTATAGTGATGATTGGGGAAGCACGTGGCAAATGGGAAACCAAGTAAATATTAAATCTTGTGAGTGCGAGATGGCAGAAATCATTGACAAAGATGGTAAGGGTCACTTGTACTGCAATGCACGAAGCACAGAAGGACACAGAGTAGAGGCCTTGAGTGAGAGCAATGGGGATGAATTTGATAAACCTTACTTTGCACGAAAGCTAGTAGAGCCCCACCATGGCTGTCAAGGAAGTGTATTGAGCTTTGTTCCACCTCAGCACGCCAAGCAGGAAACAAAGAACTGCTTAACAACTGGCACAAAGACCTGGCTACTCTACTCCCATCCGACCAACCGTAAGTCAAGGAAAGCTCTTGGAGTATATCTGAATAAATCTCCCTTCATCCCCTCTGCGTGGGGCCAACCATGGATCATCCATCACGGCCCCAGTGGCTACTCAGATCTGACTCAATGTGGAGACATGGGGCGCTTTGCTTGCCTAATGGAATGTGGTGAGAGGAGTGAGCTTGAAGAGATTTCCTTTGTGGAGTTTTCTATTAGCGATATCATGAGCAATCAGATATGAAACGAGATATTTCAGGATAGTTTAATTCCAAATATACATAGAATATTTGCTTATTCCCCAGCATTGACACTGAGGTGTTTAAAAACATCAGCAGCATTGTTTAACTTGATCCAATCTGTGAAGCACACACAAATATTCCACTAACATGTCTAGTATTAGTGCAGTGCTATGAACAATTCAGTTCCCAAATAAGGTTATTAAGTGATGCAGTTCGGTTACATGGTAAGTGGAGCTGATTAAAATGGACCGTGGCTGCTTTACCTTGTACAGATGTTTGCCAGTATAGACTGAGTAAGTTATTTATTCATGCTCTATTTACAAATGTATGCATGCATCGAAACTACAACCGGTCATATTGCACAATAAAGCTTCATCAATTGAACGAAATAATTGAATTTATTTTGTATGTATGTAAAGGAGGTGTAATTATTTTTAGATAGACTGTATTTATTGTTTCAAGTCTGAATTCACTGTTTTAAATAGGATTTTTGCCAGCATTCTGTAAAGCTTGTCCAGTGTTTATGTGCCAATTTCTTTTTAAAGCCTTATTTTGCTGACATTAATCAGATTTGATACTAATCATTTCTATAAGTTACCAAATGGGTGAAATCAATTTGTAATTCTTTTATCAATATAATACATAAATTAATCCTATTATGTATTTTAAGCATGTTTAAACAATAATTATCCAAATGTAAGTGCCTCTACCTCCAAGTTTGCTCTGTAAATAAATGTATATAGATCTAGTAAATACAGTCCTTTTAAGTTTTTGCCCCACACTCACAGTGACGATCTGTGATGCAGGTTTCGCCAGACATGAAATTGAAAGGTGCTGGTACAAACTGGCTGAGGTTGCCAGGATAGTGTGTTGAGCTTTTCTGCATGTTAGCACGGCAAAGCAGAAAGCACCTCCTCAACATCTAACCTAAACACTGGTCTCATACTGCCTGTCATTTGACCCAAATCCAAACGTCAGCTCTCAGCAGCTCTGCTAAGAGCAAACCTGTGTCATCTGTAATGGCTTTAGTACGGATAACCACATTTTTATATGAGTGTATACACAATGGGGAAATTTTGGATTTGGATTATGTATTCATGATTAATTATTGAGTTACATGACATTCATTTTAAGGTTCACATATTTAGTGTAGGTTTAAGAAGCTAATTTCTCAATTTTCATTTGCTTTTACATGTTTGTCTCATGAAGCAGGACCAGCCACTGCTCTAATGCTAATTTATTTTGTGAAAAATGTAATCAGAGAAATATAGACAATATGCTGAATTTACACTGCTGTCAAGAATGATGTATACTTATATAGATATATCATGAGCTTTTATTTATACCCTGTCAATATTGAGTTGTTTTTTTCCTTTCATATAAAAGCATGAACCACTGTAGCACAATTCATATGTACATTAAATTTAATTCCTTTTGCATTTAGCCATGTGTACGTCAATGCAAAAAAGTAAAAAAAAACATTTCCATCAAAGCCATCGATTACTAAATCTATTCCATACTGTATGGTTTTTATTCAACACACAATCAAAGACTCTCATTAACTTTGTCTATCCAATCCCAAACATGTAAAGATCCATCGGAAGCTGCTGAGAGCAGAGTTCTTGGTCGTAATGGATGCCACACATGAGTTGTAACCACAGGCGGGGCTCCATCAGTCATTTCCTCACACGATGAGCTGTGACCACTGTGTACAAAAATGGGCTCAAATGTCTTTGAGTCGGTGGTCCAACTTGTGGTGTCAAAGACAAGTACTCTTCCATCAAACCCTTAAAAAGAATTGAGATATTGAGACTGTCATTTTGATAACACTTAAGCAATTCAGGCAATTTGGCATTGAATTTTTATACCACGCCCAACTAATTACACAATGACGGTCAAAAATAACTTACCCGATACAGCAAGGTGATTGTCCAATACAGGAGCCCATGTCACAGTCAGAAAGTCACTGCCTGGAACACTTCCCTGGAGATTCAACTGAGCTTGTCCTATTAGACTGTTCATTTTTCGGAGATCAGACAGCAGCAGATGACCAGAGGAAGATAGTCTTGAGACACTCCAAGAAGCGAGGTCTGACTGGGTCCGATCCGTTTTCAGTCCAAAAGTCCACTGTGATCCATTCATACTCTTTTGAAGAGCATAATGCTTAAGTGTTGGGTCCCTTGTGTCTCCCAAAAACAGAGTGCCATTATTTGCACAAACAACAAATGCACTAGCATTCACAAACTGCAACCCACTCACGGTATCCAGTGTATCAGCTCCTGTAGACCACAAACCAGAATCAGTTTAAAAACTGGCAGTTTTTTCTTTTAAGAGAACTCCCCCCGAAAAAAACAAAAAACAAAACTTTGTCCTTACCTACGGCATAAAGGACTTTCCCTGAGTCTAACTCAGTCAGCTTAACATCACTGATCTGAGATCCATGTAGCACAGAAGGATGCTCCATCAATCCTGAAGCTAATTTTCGTTTTTTTGGAGATGTGCCAAGATTTATAACTCCAGTTCTCTTGATAATGTCTTGGTTATTTTTGGAAAGAAACAAATGTCAGAAACTTGAATTGAAGGATAAATTGTAAAAGGACTAAAAAGCATATATAATGAAGAGATGATACACATTAATCAATTAAAATACTTAAATGTTCAGTTACCACTTTCATCATCTCCAACGTCCCAGATTTGGAGTCTGGAACTATTAGGTCCACTTGTCACCACACAACTGTCATTGAAAGAAAAAAAGCAAATTAAAATATATTCACACTTAAAGCATTTAAGCTTCATGTGTACAATTTAATTTGAACAACTAACAGCACAAGGAACAGTAAGCAACATATCACTATAAGATAGAATTATTGAAATTTGAAGGTGCTGTGAAAGATTAAAACATTGGAATAATGAATATATTGATACAGATATTTTTGTGAAGTGAAAAAAGACCACGTTTAAGTACTACAGTAGCATTTACTGGCAAAATCACTGCTGCTATGCTGCCAATATAACAAACACAAGGTTTTTTCACCTGTTTAATCTTTCAGCCCTTCAAGCTAAAGATGGACAAAAGTGACTTGCTTCAATCATTATCATGATCCATCCTAAACAACTTAATACAAATTCTTATCAATAATGTCATGTGATTGGTCAATGAACAGATCATTAACGCTGCACAACTGTCAGCTGTTCATGATTAGGAAAGAAGGTGAAAAAAGGCCAAACACTTTACTGCTTCTGAAGGGCTTACTGGTTGAAAAGTAATGCCAGCTGCTGCTAAGCTGTGAACATGGAACAATATAATATGTAAATGTGCAAAAAAACCTCTATTGTTCTCATTAAGATTGCAGTATCTCAAATTGATGTGATCGCATATCACTTTCTAAGCGAAACATTATGTTTATATTTATAGTTATATTTAAAAATCTGAATGTAGCTGTTCATAAAATGACCACTAGGGATGGACTTGCATTTTGGATATTACATTTATTGGCATTTAGTCTGTGTCAGGTTTTGAGCTACTTTAACTATGTTCAAACCCCCTTCGCTCATGTGATTATTTTGACTTTGACATGAGTGATGAGTCAGCAAGATGAGTTTTCTAGTTTGGAGGTCTGTCTACTGCGGGTGCGTATTAGTAAACTTGGGCAAGGAAAGCTCTCGGTGAAGCCTGATAATTGAGTTTCCAGCTGTCTTTAATAATATTTTATTAAATATATTTATCTTTTATTTTTCACACTGTGCCCCATGTCACTTTAATGACCAAACTAAGCAACACCTTGTTCCAAAGATCTGCCTCAGACATTCAACTGGCTCATTGCACAGTCCTCCATGCTGGACTGTAAAGTCTCGCTCTGGACATAGGCCCTTTAGAAAACAAGAAAAAATACGATTATAGACTGTGTGCTAGGGTTAGTTCTGGAAATATTTTGTGACATGAGGACTGGTGACATAAACAAACATATGCCATAGGATTCCAACCTGGATTACATGTGGATTTACCTGTTTACTTCCAGCATACAGCTTCAAAGGCAAAAGCAGCTCTAAAATTTCATTCTTCTCTGAGGAGTAACCTGCCACACATATACCTGCAACACATACAATATAATTTCCTAATTGTACTTTATTGATTATTAATCTTCAGTGGTATAAAAATAATGCAAAAACTAAAGTACACCAACAAATATAGTCTGATTGTATCAAAAAAATAAAAAAAAAACAGGTTTAATGTCTGTAAACTTGTGCTTTATCATTTCTCTACCTAATATACCAGGACTACAGAATGGCATTTAGTTTTGTTCAAGGTTCCAGTTCACTTATTCTACTGTTTTCTGAGTGTAATTTATACAGTTACTTTTTTGGAAGGACTGAAGTTACAATAGTCTTCAGAAGATTTCAGAGAAGGCCCGGTGGGGACATTTCATGCAACTGACATAAGCAGCAAAACTGTACTTTACTTTTTTCACTTGTCCACTCTATTACTTTTGTTGGATGTTCAAGTTGAAATACGTGCAGATCCCTGTAGCTGCAAAAGGGAGAAGATGTACATAACATATCACACATATATTAAAAAAGCAGAAGTGGTCCCAAATAGATATAATATAAAGTAACGATAAAAAAAGGGATTCATCAGTTTCCAGAGGTTTAGAAAAACATGTTTGGTGTATACATTTTTTACTCTATAATTTAGTGCTGAGGTCATTGTAGCTATTAGACACTTGGGGCCCGATAATGCACACGGTGCACCGTGCTTTCCAAACCATCATTGCTTTTTTGTGCGAGCACATCGTTCTTTTTTCCGGCAGAAATGTACGTTGTCAAGATAGCAGATGGCTTCGCGCTGTGTCGGGCGTGTGACGTGGCGCATAGTGCAAATGAGCTATTTTAAGAGAAGTGAACGTCATTTTCCCACTGACCAGAAAAAACCTGGTTTGTAATCATTCGCGCATTGTTCAAAGGCTATTATATGGACGTCTGATGCTTTGGGATATGGAAGAGTTCACAATGTGCACATACGCTGCTTCTTTCATTAGCAGGAGCATGCAGCAGCGCAGATTAACAAAAAAGGCCATTGTCATGTGAAGTAGAGTTTAGATTCTCTGCCCGAACCCGACATGGGCCAATATTTCCTGCCACTGTCCTCGGGCCGGGCCGGGCCGGGATCAAGCATTTTATTTTTAACATTACTTAATTAGCCAATTAGGTTGAGGAGCTATGCCAAATATATATATATATATATATATATATATATATATATGAACTATGCGACAGGCGCGATGTTTACTTTTCCTACAGGCACTACAGCATTTTGCGCTGGCCCCTCCCCCAAAGGCAACTGCGTTCAGACAATGCGCGATCGACCCTGAAAATTGGGCCCTTGAAGTCGCCTGAGGTAAAACATTAATTTAAAAAAATCTTCTAAGCCTCCCTCAACAAGATCAAACTTCACTGTTGTCTTTATAAATCAATCAATCAATGTTGAATGTTTTATTATTTTGGAGAATTTTGAAATCAATGTGTTCTAAACCACACACACCACTTTCACCTAGAGCTGAGTGCTGCTTGTGCTGGTTGAGAGAAGTTTTGATGATCTATTAACAGCAACAATTTCGGTGACTACTAGTGTCGTTTTTGGCTGCCTGTTTTACTTTTAGTTTTAGTCTAGTCTTTGCGTCAAGCTGACATTTTAGTTTTTATTAGTCTTAGCCATGTCCATGCTCTTTTTAGTCTAGTCAAGTTTTATTCAATTAAAAATCTGAGCATTTTAGTCTTATTTTAGTCAGAATGATCCAATACTGTTTTATTCTAGTTTTAGTCAATAAAAAACTGACAACATTTGTGTCTAGTTCTAGTCAATGAAAGTTGTATTTTAGACTTTTTTTATTTGTGCAGTTCTATTTAACATAGTCAAAATAGTATAAGTACTTAGAATAGGCAAATTCAAACAAGGTTATCAGATTATATTACTGTTGCCTTATAGACTCAAGAATACTGAACATCAATTCCAAACACGGAAGACACTCTGACTCTTGAATTTACGGCATTTATTTTGCCAACCAACCATGTTAGAACTTACACACACTTACGCACACATTCACTGTGATTTTCGGCCCGAGCTCGAATTATTAGAGTTTAGATTCGATTTGAATCCGAATCTAAACTCTAATAATTTACAGTGCCTCTCAATTCACAAAAGTATTGGGACGTAAGGTAGAGCGTCCTTTACTTTTTTCTCCCCTCCCTAACGTGCAGGAAATAACGTCTTGTTTTGTTTTTGTCAACGAATATGAAGACATTTGTATTTTGTAAACCACATTTAGTCTCGTTATTATTCGTCAACAAAACTACATTATATATTTCGTTTCGTTATCGTCACATGACCAGCATTTACGTCTCGTCTTATCTCCTTTTTGTTAAGTGAAAAATGTTCGTTGACGATGGTATTTCGTCATCATTCGTCATAATCTGTTCAGAGCACCGCCTCTCCTGATGCACCATATATCTCATCTTGCACTACTATTATTTATCGATTTTATCCCTCAGTTTTTTCCTAAACTAATGTTCAGAAACCTCCTGTAGACTTACCTGTTTAGAGCATCGCCTATCCTGATGCACTGTATATCAACTTACACAAATAATTACTGATCGATTTTAGCACTGTTTTCTCCCCCTGTCCCCACTCTCCTGAACCCAGAGTGATTCCAGATATTGTAAGCCGCTTTGGATAAAACCGTTTGTGTAATATACACTAAATTTAGCTAATTTCAACAACAACAAAAAAATATGGCTTGACTGATTAACTAGCTAACCCCAAAAAGGAAATTAGGCATGCTTTAAAGCTACGACTTACAGACGTAATGACTCCATAAACCAGTCTTCAGCTTCATCAGAAGACAAATCCATGTTCTCTGCACCTATTTTTTTAGTAGATGTCTCTGTTGTTAAAATGTTAAGTAGTAGCCCACATGTGAATACAGCACAGTGTGAACAGCTTTATCACTCAACAAGAGGTTTATAACACATCCACAGCTGCATTCGCACAGTTATCTATATTGGTCGACAAATCCGATAAAAAAGAATGAGCCAAAGTAAAGTTTCATCCTTCACTGAAAAATCTTCAAACATGCTTCTCCCATCTTCTTCTCTGTTTAAATCTCTCTCACTGGCAGTCTCCTGCCACCCGGTGGAGGACCTGTAAATTAACCATAAAACCACAAGCATTGCGTCTCCCCCCCGTTCTGTACATTTTATATATATTTTAATTATATTATGTTTTACACGTTTTTCTTTACGTTTCCAGCAAGATAGCATTTACTGATTCTAAGATAGCAGTATGTTTTAGAAAGTCATAGAATTCGCGCAATTATTTAATTATAGATGTAAGGCTGTTCTACAAAGGCCATTGGACCACTGTTAGATCTATTGTAATAAAACGTGCATTTTAGTTATGTGTATTAGGGAGACCACGTATCATCTGTGTCTAGAGGTTTAAATGAACATTTGGCATGTATGTGTATATTTTTTTTTTGAAGAAAAAAAAACGCAGCTCTACTATCTAGTGCAGCAGAGGGCGCTGCCTAGAACCATGAACTATTCTTCAAAACCTCCTCATCGCTTCCACAGTATTTCTCTCTCTCTCTCTCTCTCTCTCTCTCTCTCTC
>JBBKCR010193726.1:0-13424 GCA_037577295.1 Ladigesia roloffi | reverse complement strand
ATATATATATATATATATATATATATATATATATATATATATATGATTTAAGGTACCTAATAAAATTATATAATACATTGATTGTTAGTTATATGCATATATTCTAAATTGAAGCAGAAAGCTTTTTACCTTTTTAAACTTTTTACCACAGTTAGGTCAGAAACGTAGTATAAGAATGCAATAAAAAATACACCAACATTTAAATAAATAGTTTAATGTATAATGATTATTCATAAATAATAATGACAATAATTAATGGTTCAGTCAGGCATACTGTTAAGTCTGAGTTGATGATGATATATTTCCCAAAGAAACATGTCGGTCTTAATATTCTATTGAATCTATTTGGTTGATAAATTTGACAGTTTCTTTGTAAGTAAACAGTTGATAGAGTCACCGACATGCAGGAACTGTATGAGTCAGTGCTTGGACTTTAACTGTTGGTTAACTGCTGTTTTGTGTAGTTATGAAGTGAGAACTGAAACCTCTGGCAGGCTTTGCGCATCACATGCATTTCTCTAAAAATAACACTCTTGCCTATATTGAAGCACCAGCCTCGTTAGGTTTCTGAATTAAACCAAGCAGCCTTAACATTAAAACCACTTGCCTGATTTTGATAATATTAATCTCTGAATGTGTGCTGTGGTATCTAGCACCAGGACAACAGCAATCGTATAAGTTGCATGGTGAGTGTTCCATGGATGTTTGCAGGGCTTGCTGAAAGAGGACACTGCAATTAAAGTAAATTAAAATGGCGTCTTATTAGTCAGGCATTAACACAGCACATGATGTGAAATTCTTTCTCTGTATTTAACCCAACCTCCAAGTATGGAGGGGGCTGCCAGCGTAGATCAGTGGTCCCCAAGTTTAATATAAGAAATCCGGTCATTTTTTCAAAATAAAACATTGTTTAGACTCTGATAGTAAATAAAAAGGAAATACTGTACCCCGCTGCCCAGGGGTTGGGGACCTCTGCTTTAGACGATACTACGATCTCTCTGCTTTGGCAGATCGTCAGTACACAGATCGTCTTTACGATCTCATATCCTCATATCGCACACCCCTAATTTTATCTGCAGCAATGTTTAGGTGGTGTGTCTGAGTAACATGCACGTGACCCCTGGGGTTCCCAGCAGAACATGGCCCAGAGCATCATACTTCCTCCCTCTGCTTGCCTTAACATCGCTCCCATATGTAATCTAGGCACATGCATGCAGTTACATCGTGGTCCTGTTCTGATCATTATGTGTGCATTGCAGGAGCTTTTGGTAGTAGACAGGAGTCAGTGTGGGCACTCTGACCAGACTTAAATTACACCGACTCATACTCAGTAAGCTTTGATTTCTGAAAGCTTTCTGTCATTGTCAGCTTAAACATTTTTAGCAATGTGTGCTGCAGTGGTTCACATCAAATCAGATTTATTTATGAACCAATTTGTCACAAAGCAGCTTTGCAGAGTCTAGGTCAGAGCCCCTTTTGAGCCGAAGGCGAGAGAGGCGAAGAAAAATCCCCAAGCTGGAGGAAGAAACCTCAGAAGTAACTAGGACTCTAAAAGGGAACAGGTCCACCTCCTCTGAGAGAGAGTAAGTCTCAACAGAAGTAACTGATAAGAGGTGGCGTTCATGAACAAACTTGACCATCTACAGCTTCCAGAGTTGGGGTAGCTTTACAGGTATGAAGAACAGATGTGGACTACTTAAACATTGATGTACGCTCTGTACGGAGAGGATAACCTCATGATGCTCATCAGTGAATCCTGGGTGCCCATCTCACCAATTGTCTGTCTTTGGACCACTTTCGGCAGGTAGTGACCACTGAATACCGGGAACACCCCTCAAGACCCGCTGGTGTGGAGATGTTCCTACCCAGTTATCTAGCCATCATCTTAGTTGACCCTAGTCAGGGTCATTCTGATCATTATTCTTATCCATATTTTCTACTTCCAACACATTAATTTGAGAACTAACGGTTCTTTTCCTGCCCAGCATATCCCACACCTTGACAGGTTCCATTGTACGGAGCGTTATTCCCTTCAGCTGTCAGTGGTTCTAATGTGGTGGACGCCTGCAGGTGATGTAGGGTGAGCTTTGTTTGGGTCTTGTTCTTCTCTCACCTCATCCATCATGTCAGGTAGATTGAGGCCCAATTGAGTTAGTCCCTTTCAGCTGCTTAATGTTCACATTGTAAAAGCTTCTCCTGTTTGAACAGACCTGCGTCCACATAAGAGGTAATGTCATTTCGGACAAGCAAAAATCTCTTAGCCATCTCCAGATCAGAGACAACACATTATATTTAAAAGCAGTTATGGCCAAAGAACAATTACAGTAATATATACCGTTCTGGTTGATGCAGCCATTATCTGCTCTGCAATGTGCTGAGTAAGCTGATACATATAGTGAGATTGCTTTAGCTTTTTATAAAATGTTTTTCAGAACTTTTCATAATTCTGGCAGTACTCTGTCAGTGTCCTGCCTTTGGGTGGGCAGGGTAATATCACTGTGATAAATAGTGTAAATTTACTCTAAAAAAATCTTCATAGCTAGATAGTTTTTAAAAAATGCGGATTATCTGGCTCATTACGTTCCAACAAATGAAACCTCAAAAAGTATCACGAAACATAATGTACAGATACCACTGCAAAAATGTTCAGTTTCTCATGTTTTATCTTTTATAGCTGCAAGTATTAAACTGAACAGCTTTGATTTAGATTTTATGAACTACTGACTAGGATTGGGTATCGTTTGAGTTTTTTTCAATATCGATGCCAAATCGATACTTTTAAAACTGTACCGGTGCCAAAACGGGGCCGGAACAAATACTGTACAAAAGCCACAAACTGATGGTGTATGACTCAAGAATCCATTTTATTGGAGAAAAAAAAAACGGCATGCTTGGAATTGAACAATATATTATATTATCTCTTTCACTCTTAAACAAAATTGCAATAATGAGGAGTTTCTAGTAGAGTTTCACCATCAAAGTGGTCTCATTGTGAGAGGAGAGTGTTGATTACAGTGTTTTTATATTTTCCTCATTAAATTAACCACTAATCAGTCCCTGTTCTAATCACTTCCCTGTTTGAGGTCGGACAGTAAAGACCTCCTTTCATATGTCGGTTACAACTATGTTATGGAATTCAGGTAATACAGCATAGTCTTTAATTTTTTGCGTCATAGTCTGTCATAGTCATAGTAAATATATGGATTAAATAAGACAGTCCTCAAGCTGAAAGAAAATAAATGATCTAATGAAGTTATGGAGAAGCACCCGCTGTATAATTTGAGTTGTTGTATGTCACTGTCAGGATTACACACTGTAGGAGAAGGAGGGTCGTCCAGTGGATCTGGGATTTTATGTTATAAGCTCAGTGATTCACTCGTCTAGTCTCAAGTTGCCAAGACCAGTTTTTAATGCGAACATTGTTTCACAGAGGACTTTCTTGTACCTTTTAGCACTGATCCACAAGTAAACATTGCGTTCATCAATTCATTATCGAACCTGCTTATCCTAATTCCAGTGCTTGTAGGGCAAATGGCAAAATAACACCCTGGACAGGTGAATACACATTCATCTGGTCTCACCTCTGCATTAGTGTTGTCACAGTACCAAAATGTAATTATTTGGCACCAATACAAGTGAAAATCCACGGTTCTCTGTACCAATTTCGGTACCAAAGCAAAATACAAAAACATAAACTGAACAAAAAGCTATTTTTATTAACAAACAATAATTAAACAAACATGACTGAACAACACTTTAATCTTATTATAAGTAAAAAAAAAAACATGCAATTTTAAACATTTGAGAAATTAAATAACTAATTAAATTACAAGCATTAAAAAGAAAACTTTTAACTGTAATCATTGTCGGCTTAGCAGTTTACTTTGGTGGTTCATGGTCTTCCTCAGCATGCAGCTGTAAAAAGAATATATAATACTCAATAAAACAATTTTATAAGATTTTTATATGTAACTTTTCAGGAAATAGCAAACCTCAATTTTTATAATGGATTTAGATAAGATTACTTATATTAAGTGTATATCAATTTTACACAGACGAAAACTGTTTTACTAAAAACTGTTTACAAAAGGATTCCATTTAATGTGACAATAAACAAATGTGATAAAGCAACTATTCTTCTTAATGAAAAAAATTATTAAAACATTTTTGTTAACTTAAAAGTTGTACCTGTTGTCATTATTTAATGCTCAATGTACAAACATGAACGATCAAGTGTTTTTATAAAATAACATTTACACAAATTATTTAATGTTCTCTCTATGTACTTTGATGTTAGATAACATATGAAGTCATGTAAAGTAATGATATCTTATTGTAAAGCCGAACCAAACAAAACAGGGCTGTATTTGACTGGACTTCTGTTTAATCAAAGTGTGCAAACCATATTTCATAGAACTGCTTTTCTGATGGACTGATTTTATTAATACAAACATTAACCATTTATTTGTTCGCTAACACACATATTTTGGCTACACAGGTCATTTAAAAGCCTCTGGTGTGTAAAAATATTATGCTATTATGTCCTGTTTTAAATGCCATTGGAACGTTAAATAGTTAATAAAATGTATTCTGATACTCGCGTTAGCATTAGCCGCAATTATGCTAATGCTTAACCAAGCAAATGGCAATGTTTATTTCAATCCGATATTCAAACTAATATAGAGTATATTTTTCATAACAAAAGCTCTAAATATAACATTTAAACTTACCTGCTTTAATTTTTCATTTCATCTGGGTGAAGGTCTTTTATAAGGTATTTTATAAGCTTCAATGTATTTCCTCCTTTTGAAATAAAACTTGGATGACACCACTTGCAAATGGGTTTCTGGCAATCAATGATGTTGCCCTTGTCATCAGCTGAAAAACAAAATACTTCCACAAGTGGCTATTTCCTCCTTTCTTTCAAAAACAAGCGGATTCAAAGCCACCTCATACGAAGCATCACCAGTCGCCATGTTTCTGTGCTTTTATGTAGAAGAGGCTGCACAATACGCACCTATCAGATAGTGAAGCAAGAACCAGTTTGACCGAGTGCTCGGTACCACCAGTACTTCAAGAAAACCTGGTACCATAACATTTCAACATTTTTTTACCTATCTATTGACAACAGTACTCTGCGTCTCCACTTCACCTGACTTTGACCTGCTTGGTCTGTGGGAGAAAACCAAAACATGGGGAGAACATTTAAACCACACACAAACGGAACCAGCCTACCCAGCCCAGAACTGGACCCTCGGACTTCTGGCTGTCAGGCATCCAGCAGCACTTTTTAATATTTAATATTCATTCACAGTCTTTAAAACCAATACCTACATTTTAGAATTTCCAAAAAATTAAGATACATTTCAAGCTCATTTTAGATTTAGTTATAGTTTTGAATTTGCAACAAATAAAACTATTTTCTCATTCCTTTAACCACAGACATAGCGAAGATGCTCATGGGACAGATAAGACACACAAGTCTGACTGCGTGTTGCGCTAGATAGCAACAGTGATAGAGAGGTACGGTTCAGGTATTTTCTTAGTACTTGTTCAGTGATGTGCTTTTCATGGTCTGTTTGAGTCGTAGTATAGTTCGTAAAATATGTTGTTTTGTTTTGAGATGTCTGATAATGGAGAATTATCCCTCTGTGTTTTTACTATACATTCAGGGTCCTCATGGACATTTTTGGCCAATTGAAACGCATGAAAAGTACATTTTTCATTTCTTGTTATTTACACTGTTAAATTATACAATTTAGGTTAAAATGCTTTCTAAACTCAGGCATTCAGAAATGTAGTGTTAAGTGTTATAATATAATTTATCAATTTTTAGCCAAGCGAGCAATTTTATATAATATTCTATATAATGGCCCTATATTTAGCCATATGTATACTTTTTTGCTATTTTTACTTCAAAATGTTTGTTACTAACATCAGTTTTTGTCATAAGTATCAAATATATATTTCTTTGTTTTTTAACTCCTTCAAATACCAGTGTGTTTGCAGAGTGCACTTGATAGAAGAGAGCAAATAAATATAGAACTGATTAACAACAATACTGAATTTTATTTTCACAAAACCATTATCTGACATCAAGGTCACCCCTATGTGAAATTTGTGACCTACTTTTGTTCCACTGGAGTGCAGTGAACATCATACTCCTCAATCGGAAACTCGCTTGGCCAAAAATAGATGAATGGATAATCTGGAAGAAAACACTAAAAACTACATTTCTCAAGTGTTGAGTTTAGAATGAAAGCATTTTAACCTAAATTGTATGAGTTAACAGTGTGTATATCAATGAATTAAAAGTATATGTTTCATGGTTTTCAATTGGCCAAAAGTGTCCATGAGGGTGTCAAGTTTTACAATTCGATGTATGGAGGATATTATTGACATATTTAATTTAAGATAAATATTTAATGATCTGAAAAAGCTCTAGACCCTTGCAAAGTTGTATTCCATATGCATTATCATAAAAAGAGAGTGAAGTGGACAAAAATGTCCCCCAGGAGGGCCAGAGGATTAAAGGAGTGACTGTTCATTTGTAATGTTGAATTTTAGTTTGGTATGTTTAAACGTATATGAACAGCTACCTGATGTCAGAGGGTGCAACAATTTTTGAGCATGACTGCAGGCATATTGCCTCAATATTGAAAGAACCATTAAGTTTCTTTGTTTGTACTGTGGTATGTTTTCTTGAGTTTTGGAAACTTGTGTTTGGCAAGGCTTCAGAAGACTCACATCAGTTACTTTATTCTACTGAAGTAAGAAGGTCCAGGAATACTAGAAATGGCACTAATATGGTCAGTTTAGTTGATTACTGAATGCATTGCCAAATTCTTATTCTATCGGTAGCTTCATGGTCCACAGTTTGTGGGGTGAGTTTGATAGGTGAACATATCTCATTCAAGATTATTGTATTTTAGTGTTTATTTCAAAATTTGTATAGATTTGACAATACAGTAATCATCTAAACTGACTAACTTGACTTTGCTCAGCTTCTCACCTCATGTCCTTCAACAGTTAAAACTAGAGGCAAACAAACAAATTTGTATGTGGCTTCTTCTTTTCTGTTTGTCATTTCAGGATATTTCATTAATTAGTTTTTCTTTGTGCAAAAAAAAGGAGTGGGGGAATTTAGTTTGTGTCATGTTTAAGTCATTTCAAATTTTTTGTAATAAATTTTTTATTTAAACAGTGAGAAATAACATAAAACTCTGAGCACTGTCAGGCATCCACAAGAGGGGGAGTCTAAAGGTTTGAACGATAGACGAGGCCCCAAAACACTAAATATGGAACCAACCCTAACAAAAACTTCAGTATGCAAATATCTCGAGAAAGCCCTGCAGAAACATTTAACAACAAACTGAAATAACCTTCCATTACATCATCAGATATTTTGTTAAATAAAATATAAAATAAACAAAAACTTACAAAAAGCCAGAAATAAAATGTATTAAAGATAGGTTGAATTAATACTGTAAATAATTACACAGTCACATAAATAATTACATACTCAGAAAAAGTGCCTTGTTTGATGGTGACGGTTATTAAGTACATGCTGTTTGTTTATGTGAACTGTTTTATTATAATGAGGTCACATCTTTCAGAGAGGTTTTGGCAAAAATCCACATAAATGTTTAAAGACAGTTTATTAACTGGAAATCTGCCGAAACACTCGAAACATTAGTGTTATTTTGGATTTATTTGCAACTGCACCCCGGTGATGAGTCCCTGAGTCCCACTCCAGACTGATGGACATGTAGTTTTGTTATTTTTTTCCTCCTATCAGATCTGTCATGGAGCCTATGGCACAGAGGGTCAATACAAAAGCTTTATAGTGTTTAAAGCCCAGTTATACCATATATGCAAAAATGTAAAGCCCATCCCAATGTGATTGAAACTAGTATAAAAACATCCACTGTTATTTACTCTTTTTACTTTTATTTATTTGTTAGCTATTTATTGATTTTTATATTAATTGTCAGGTCCATGGTCAGTTTGCAAGATATTTTTCCTTGGTTTGGTTCATTTTGTATCTAAGAGTTTTGTTTTGTGGTACGGTTGCTTTTTTTGGCGTGAGTGTTCTGTTGGGGTTCTTTGGTAAGCATGTAGGCCCTCATGACGTTTTTGTTTGTCTTTTGAAACTAAAGTAAGTCCTGGAAACCTGCGACTGTGTCTCAGCCCCTCAGCTCCCAGATATGACATTTATGTATTTATTTATCACCCCTGCCCCTATTTAATTAAAACTACAGGCAAACAAAATCTCGAGTCCCCCTTAACTCCCTCGTATAAACTCGTAGTGGTCCAGACTGCAGTTTGTGACCAACTTGTTCTGCAAAACAATATCAGATCTATTAGGGCTGGGCAATTAATCGAAAAATAATTGAAATCGACATTCAGAAATAATAATTTATCAAAATTTTCCAGCTCAATTATTTCAATTACTTTCCCTTTAAAATCAAAACAAAAAAAACATGTGTGGAGTCACTATTTTTAATAAGAAAAACATTGAAAACCATTTCAAGTGCAAGTTATTTATTTTAACTTTTTTTATAAGAACAAAGTGACTGTTTATTTTAGACAATGTGTGCTTTAATTTCAGTTGTTTGATGTTCAAACACTGATGTTCAGTAAATAATCATAGATAGTAGATAGTGTGATTCCTTTAGTTATTTTAAAGTCAAGTAATGCAACCTTCATTCTAAAATCCCTCACTTGTAATATGTGAGCATCTGTACAAAAATTTTGAAGGCAAATAAATAAATAAATAATCTTTCATTAATCGTAATCGAGTTTAAAATGTTCAATTAATTGAGATTTTGATTTTAGACCAAATCGCCCAGCCCTAACATCTATGTCAGGTATCTTCACTCTCAGCTCTGCAAGACGACAAATTTGGAAGGATCAGGTTTATTACAGTGTGCGGCACAGGCGGTACTTTTAATAATAACACTGTACTGTTGCGGGTGACGCACCTCTCCGAGTCATGCAACCCGTCACTTATGGTGCAGTGAAGAGAGAAAACAAATGGACATACAGCCCATTAGGATTTTAGTGCACACAAGAATTATATGATAAAGCAGCATTCACAGTGTAGCAGCAGCCCAGCTTGCTCTCTGTTGACTGATGCTCCTGATATGCCCTAAGCTTCATTAACGCTGTTTTATAGTTTGGAGAACAGAAATACAAACCCGGGGTCTCATTTATAACCATTGCGTATGCACAAAATGGACCTAAAAAATGTGCATGCCTCTTTCTACGCACAAGTTGCGATCTATAGAAAAAAATTTGACGGAAGAATGTGCGTATATGTGCGCAAACTGCGACCCATGCGTGCAAACCTTTTGGAAGTGAAGAGATTCAAAGAATAAAAAAACATTTTCTGTCATGTGTACAGTACAGATTACATTTCTTTGTGCAATTAAACTCTTTCTTGTCTTTCCACACACAAATGCCTAGGTTAGGTTAAGCTATTTCATTTTTAAATAAAACAAAATTAGAACAAAATTACATTAAATAAAATAATAAAATTAAAAAGTGTGATGTGCAGATGTGGATAATATTGTGCATTTGCAAATGAAGGAATTCTGCAGAAAATGACAGAAAGAGGGTGAATTTATTAGTACATTTATAATAATTCCTTGTGCTAGTGAGTATCCAGTGTAAAAGGAAAAGTGGTGGCCGTGAGTATCACAATCATTTGGACACATGTAAAACAATCACTGATTGCTGAAAACACATAAATACTGCGATCACAATAATGCGTAATATAGCATAATGGATGCGGTTGCACTGTTAGAGGATTATGCCAACAGCAGAATTACAAGGGAACAGGTGTTCTGGGACCATGTTGATGACTGGCTCATAAGCCATTACCTAGATGTGTGCTCTTGGAGCTTTGTGATGAACTGGGTCCAGTGTTAGAAAGGTGAACCCGACTTCCCTAGGGTTACTTGCAACTGACTGTAACCAGCCTGAATTAGCCAACAGGTACGTTATAATTAACAATAAAATAAATAATTTATTCTAAAGCTTGTTTAGGATATACTAGAGTAATTGTTTACTTTTATTCTAGGTCTGAGTTTTGAAATGACAACAAGATTCCCTTACAATGTGGGAGTACAGGCCATCATCAAAAGGCAATTCTTTTTTATAGGATTACTTTTAAATCTGACCATTAATTTTTTTCATTACAGGCACCGTCCGGTTTGCAGCACTCACTTCGTTTACAGCTGTAGTAGCCTGTTGCCACTCAATGCATTTCCTTTTGTTTGTCACCCCAGCACTTTGACCAGCAAACTAAATGTTTTTTTTCGGTTTTCAACTTCCCCCAAAAGCATCTATGTTGGTCTCAGAGAAATTTCTCTTTTTACTTTTCCCTTCGGTTGCCATGATACTTTAATTCAGGTTCACATCGATGGCTTAAATATTCATGAGGTGATTTGCCATGTATGGTTGAACGGGTGCGTGTCGAGGGCAGAACATGCGGCAAATCCACATGCGAACCATCCCAGGTTGGGTGCGATTTATTAAGCTTAATTTGCTTGGAGTTGTGAGTGTGCACGTTTTCATACATCTGACGTTTCCTTTGCGTACGCCATTTTCGTCTATTGGTTGTACATACACGTTCAGTATGAGTTGTATGCAAAGTTTTATAAATGAGACCCCTAGTGTGTAAACACAAAACCTTGAGGCCAGGTTTGATCTGGATCTGTGGGTGACACTATCGCTAGAATCTTGTTTTGCCACCAGACTGGTTTTCACCTCCCCGTCTTGAAACACTAGTGTTGTGTTTTGTGAGACAGTCAGTCAGAGGCTCATTAGAAAACAAATGTCACTCCAGCAGTGGTGGACAGATGTATTTGCTCATATAAAAGAATAGTTGAGGTATACCGAATGTCCGCCTTTTCATGTTAAATGCTGTCTTTATGTGGAGCACATTTGATGCATTTATTTTAAAGCTGCTGTGTCATACCAATAATGCTTGCAGGTTTAACTCTGATTCTGCACAGATATGGGAAATGTGGACCAAAGCTGTTAGTTATTTTTACAGACAGACATTACATGTGGACATTTGGGACATTAAAGTAATAAAAACCAATTGAAGCAGCCCACTTTTTCATATTTTTCCAGCAATACCACAATAATCGTGAAAAAAAGAAGAGAAAAGAACTGTGTCCCAGATTATTCTTGACCACCCTGATGGACCAGACCCTTCTTGCTTTTCCGAGCAACTGTGCTTTCTGAAGTGTCTTCCTGTAACACAAGTTTCTTGTAGGTTCCACTAATCTTAAAATCATTATTTGTCAGAAATGCAAGATGACATCACTGGAACACACCCTTCTTACCCAGCCTGTCTTGTACAGCCAGACTCATCAATTTTCTCCTTGGTCCAAATCAGTAATTAGTGGTTACAGTACAGCCTTGAACTCCGCTGTGAGAAAAATAATAGAATCTGTTTTCAGCCATACAGTCATCGAAAAATAATAATAGACTGCATCGAACTTCTGGGTTTTGCTTTTATAGTGTGTGGGAGTGAGTTTGTGTGAAATGTGCAACACATTATTGTTTTATACACTTGATTACACTTGATTAAAAATTCCAAACAAAAATGTTTGGAGAAAAAGTAAAAATAATACATATAAATAATAGATCATACTTAGGGATGCTAAACGGCAGCAATTAAAACCTATGTTAAGAACAGAGTGAAACTGAACCAGGAGTGAAGCTGTTGGAATGCAGACCATACAAAACCTGCTCTACACACACTCCAGTACTCACCACACACACACACACACACACACACACACACACACACTCATACATACTACTGCACTCACCACACACACACACTCACACATACTACTGCACTCACACACACACACAGACGAGAGCTGGCTGATATGGCCTAGAAATACATTTGTTATCACTGTGCACCGTGCCCCATAATTGTCATATGGTATTGATGCTCCGATTGATCGACCACCGATCATGATCGGTCGATATTGGCTAAAAATAGCTTGATCAGCGAATCCCAAAAGCGGAGATCAAAAAAGCCGATCACTTGACGTAAATTACTCACGCGACTTTTCCACACGTGCAGCACAGCACACAGGTAAACAACAGCAGAGCGGAGCTTACCAGTTCTCCCGTCTGGAAGTTTTTCAAAATGTCCGATAAAGAGGTCAAGTTAGCCGTTAGCAATGTATGTCGTGATGAAATCCCTTGAGGTGGAAGGAAGCAACAGCATTTAAACACCACTAACATGATTAAGCATCTTAGAGCACACCATACAACTGAATATGCCGAATATGAGAAACTAAACCAGCCGAAGTCAACAACATCCCCATCCCTCAACCAGCCACCTGTGAGTGATGCATTTAGTACGAGGGATAGCACAAGGTGGAAAAACATCACTTTTTTTTCTACTCTATGGCTACTTATGCCACTGTTTATGGCCGTCTCACTTACAGGACGGGGATTTTTTTTTCCAGAGATCGGCTCTTCTTTGGAACGTGCCAGAACCTCTGAGTCTCATTTCTTCTCCTTATCTTCAGAAGCCTGCCCAGCTGATAAAGCTCTACGTTTGTAATACTGATAATAAAAATAACCAAATAATGGAATAGCTCCAAACTAAACATTTGAGGCTTGCAGGAGATTTTTTTTACCAGGACATAAAAATCATGTGTTCATGTACTTCATTAATGTAGATACAAATATCATCTGATACCCTGAAATATATTGACTTTTATCCAATACTCCACTCTACTTATAATAATATGAGCATGTAGCAGATGTGGATGTTTTTGAGAGCTCATGTGGTTTCAGTAACAGTGACTGATATCTGATGTCTTAGATAAAACTATTCAAAAGCAGTTCTCACGTATTTTGAAACATTGCGTTCTACTGGCTGGTCGTAGGTGTTCTTGGAGAAACGTAGTGGCTAATCTTGTGTGCGGTGTGTCCTTTTGCCCTTCCTTTGTACAGTATACAGTAAAGTAAACCTCAGTGGACCCTTCCGCCTCCTGCCAGGGAACTACTTGTCCAGCCTGGAAAAGCTCTAATGTCGAAACCTCTGCTGTTTGATCTGCCCTGATGAACTAAAGAATAATCAGGCACTCTATTTTAGTCTGATCTTCCTGTTGATATCTCACCCCACCTCACACACTATCTCACACACTATCTTAGTCCCTCTCTCTCCCTCTTTCTCTCTCACACTTTCTTTCTTCTTCTCTTTCTTTCTGTCTCTTTGTCTTTCTCTCTCTCCCTCACATTCTCTCTCTCCTTTTCTCTCTCTCCCCCGCTCTCTCACTTTTTCTTCAAACTCTCAGCTCCCTCTGATCCTTTCTCTATACCTCCCTCTCTCTCTCTCTCTCTCTCTCTCTGTTTTTCTCTCTCTCAGTTTCTTTTGCTCT